>BJBW01004444.1:0-84477 GCA_004320125.1 Scolopax mira
TTCTCCCTACTCTTCCTCTTGCTGTTTACATATCGAAAATATGTTTTAATACATATTTTTTTTAAATTAAAGTTACCTGTCTTCTGTAGCATTTTGCTGCTAATAGTAATGTGAAATGGAGGAGAAAAAAATATTTGGGACTAGCATCTGAGATGACTGTTTCATTTCTGTTGTGTCTTTTTGAGATTACATCCCCTTGCTACAGAGAGTTAAAATACTTTGAATGCTATGGGGGAGAGGAAAAGGGTGAGATTTTGGTCAACAGTCAGATAGCTGTCTCAAGTCTTTCATCTGACAATTCTTGTGCCTTTCCTGTGCTGATCACAAGATCATTAGATTATCAAGGAAGACAATTAGTGAGGTTGATACTAACCATAAAATTCTCTCTCACGTGTTGAGGTTACTATGCGTTTGTCAGCTCCTCCATCATTGACTCAAATTGCCAGTTCATAGGGATGGATAATTATTCTGCTTTGAGTTCATTTTCATATTTTTTGGATAATTCTGCAATGGAACTGTTGCTAGGCAGGAGTACTACTGGAAGGTCTTTGAGAAGATACAGCCAAAGGTTAAAAGATGGCTATTACTATAATCCAAAACATTTATTCTTTCATTGCTCATCTACTCTTCTCAGATGTCAACCTATGAATGCACTATGACACATCAAAAAACCCCAATGAACCCCTCCAACAAATATTTATCACAGTAGGTGCATGAATCATGAGTCGTTGTTCTGCCAGCATACGGACATGTTGTTTTTGTCCTGTTTGTTATTAACTACTTGGAATCTTATAAACTTCTCTAATATTGCATTTCTTCACTGCTTATTTTGGAGACTACAAATTTTCCTTTATTTGAGATGCTATAAACAATGTAATTTCATGAATCACTATGCCGTAGGGACTGGTATAGTTAATGTTTTTAATAGAAGTCACTGGCATCCATATGTTTTTTTTCTCACTAGTGGGTGGAGATTTAGTAAGAGTTTTCTCATTCTAGCATAGGAGAGTCCATAGTGTAAGTCTAAGATAGCCCGATCCAAAGTGGATGCCAATCAGTAAAGGTAAAATGCATTTCACCTACACTTAATGGTCTAAATTTGGCTTTAGAGGCACATGAGTCATTTACTTTTTTTTTTTTTTTTCATTCCATTAATAGAAAAAGGCCTGTGTCCAGGGGGTGATTCATCTGAACTATGTAAACTACCTAAAATTAGGATGAGATGATTGTTCTCTGGTAGTCCCTAATTTTCTCTGTTGAATAGTGTGCAGGAATGCTGGATGAGGTTTAGAGAAGTACCCAAATTTTACACAGGTAAAAGTGGATGGGATGAATCTTGTTGATAGTACAGTACTGTACCTATCTGTTGATAGCAGTACTGGTACTGATACAATGGTACCAGTCAGAAAGTGATTTATTGCCATGGGTTTATTTCAGGACTGGGTTTTTCATCCTAGTTTATATGGTAATAACTTGCTTTCTTACTGATGACAGCATCTAAGTTGGTTAATTTCTGCTTTCCATACCAGTGTATTAAAAGAAATTTACCTTTTTCAGTGGTGCCCAGTGACAGGATAAGAGGTAATGGGCACAAACTGGAACATAAGATGTTCCATCTAAAGATGAGGAGGAACTTTACTTTGAGGGTGGCAGAGCACTGGAACAGGCTGCCCAGGAAGGTGCTGGAGTCTCCTCTGGAGACATTCAAAACCCGTCTGGACACGTTCCTGTGCAACCTGCTCTAGGTGGACCTGCTTTGTCAGGGGGCTGGACTAGATGATCTCCAGAGGTCCTTCCAACTCCATATCATTCCGTGATTCTGTAAAAGCACTGGTAGTCCCATTCTCTCTCACTGATCTCTCACAGATCAACACTGAAGTGACTTCAGTTTGGTAGTAGTGTTAATACCACTAAGCCCAGGTACATTATTCTATGCCTTGTCTAAATTCAGACTAATTCAAGCATACCAGGCAAGTTTTCAAATCTTAGCTAACATTGTATTGTAACTCTTGCAGCTAATTAATAATTTGTTCAAAACATACTCCAGAACTGGTATTTAGGACTTGAAGAATTTGTTGGTGCTTTCCAGCATATGCATTAGCTGTGTTTATGTGTTTTCTTTTGCCTGGAAAAGACAACAAAATCTTTAGCAAATTGCTATTTTGTGTAGATTCATGGGCAATTGGCACATGCAACATAAATGATTTCAAAGTTTATTACACTAGAGAGACAAAAGAAACCAAATCATATAAACCCTTGTAGCAATAAATATTTTATTTTGCTTCTGTTGTGATATTCAGTGACTGTAAGCCATAGAAATCAGATTTTCTATTCTTTGCTTAAGCAGCTGCTGCTTTTACATGTTTCATTCACAATGCACGAAGCAGCATGCTGACACTTGCCATGTTCTCCATTAATTTTTCTCAGAGCTCTACCTTGGGATGAATAATCTACGGACCATGTTTGATCTCTGTGGGCTTAGGTCCAACATGAGTATATCTTCATTCTGTTTTGATCTGAAAAAATTCAAAGCATTTCAAAAGGAGATTGATACCATTAGCCTTAATTTATAGTTACGAAAACTGAAGCAGTTTTTGTATGGCCTTGTGTCCTACAGTCAGATAAGCAGTATTGCCTGGATTTCACCAGGAACTCATGGAAGTAGGACTCATGAGGTTTTGAAGTGGTTGTAGGGTTTGAGGTCTGAAAGACTGTGGCCAGTTCTTGGTTTTCTGTTTTGTTTATTTTTTAAGGTATTTCTTATAACTAGGAACTTGAACCCACAGCACTTGAGTTCTGTTTCTGATTCTCTTACTGACTTGGGAAGACGATCAACATTTCTGTTCCTCAGAGAGGTGTATGTTAATCTCTGTTCGTTAATTCTTACAGTGAAGATAATGTAGACTAAACTTGAAAGAATCTTGATTAAGGCTTATCCTTCTGTGTTTAACGGTAGTAATTTTAACTGTTCAAAGAGTGGTTTTCCTCCATGTATACAGCTGGAGGCTTGCTAGACCACAAATTAATGGAATGTAAGTCCTTGTGACCTTTGTCTAACTAAGAAATGAAGACTCAATTAAAGATAAATGGTGCCTGACAACTTTCTATTCCCTTCTTTCTAGGAATCATCATTTTAACTCTAAGGGAAACTAATAGTGCAAATAAAATAGTGCAAACAAAATCCCTGAAAAAATTCCTCATAAATTTAAGATAATTAAGTTATTTAAAATTTAACTGTGTCTGAAAGAATATTAAAGCTTTCTGTTGCTGTTTTTGAGGTAATTTTTATATTCTTCATTTTTCATCTCCTTTATTTCAACACACATGATGAAATAGATTGAGATTTACATACAGATATTTTATCTGACAATCTGCTTAACTGAGCTTGGAAGGTTTCTATCACTACACTTTTTCAATGCCTTGTAAATCATGACTTTAACATTAAACACATCTTTCCCAGATATCCTTGCTCTAAGCTTCTGTGTTGAAATCTACTGAAAGAAAAGGGAATCCTTTGACTGACTGTTGTGGATCAAACCTCCCAAAGATACTTTGGCATAAATTTCATATTTACTTACACACAATGATATAAATCAAATTTCTCTCTTCTTCAAAGAATGTGCTGTTTGTTAACTATATTCTCAGCTACACTGGCATCAGAATTATAAGGAAGTGCATTTTAATAGTGTTTAGAGTCTAAGCCTGTATTTTGATGAGATATTTGATAAGGGAATTTTATACCATTTCTGACTCTTATTCCAGTTGTATTTTTTTAACTTTTATTTCTTCTACTTAAATTTTACCAAGGAAGCAGATTGCTGTTATTTATCTGCTAAACTATATTTACACATTCATGTACTGGCATAAAAACATTGAACATAGATTGAAAGAGAGAGCTGTCCTGCGTGATTTCCTCTTTATTCACTCTAATTTAGATACCTTAAGTAATTACATGCTCTTATCTATGTGCCTGATTGATTTTAATGATATCAAAGTGGCAGAGTGACTGCAAATGAAATTCCCTACTCAGCAAGTCATCCAATAATTATTTCTGTGAAAAGTTGCAGAATTTTCCTGAAAAGTGGTTCAAATGATCCCATCAGAAGTGAGCACATTTCTGGGAGGCAAATTGCTCTGAAATTTAGGCTTGTACTCCCGAAATTAGGTCAGAATACTGCAATGGGATGAATATACTCTTGATTGTAAATCCAGTGTTTCTTTTGCACTTATCAAAGAAATGAGGATTTTCCAAATGATGAGCAAGTAGAACCAGCCTGTTTCAGAGGTCTAGGAAGGGCAAAACTACATGTGTCCTCCTTTATTTTTCTTTTTGTCTGGCAAAAGCCAGTGAAGGGGTTTAGAGAAGAGAATAGTCTCCGTAAGAAATGAGTGGAGATTGTTGTGATGGAGCGAGGGAGGGAGAAGAGATTGAAAGAAAGCACAAAGTGTTGCCATTGGAGAGGGCCGAGACAGCTGAATCAGGGTGATACAGACTTTTCATTATCAGAAACAATTACTCTGGCAAGAACAGCATGGGACTTCATGAAATGTTTTTGAACTCAGATTCCTGATAGGAGCGCATTACATAACTTGTGCTTTGTGAATGCTGGCAACCAGCAACCTACAGAAAGACACAGCCAGAAGCAATGCACTCAGCTGCTTGCCTTTTTAAAAAAAATTTATATCTGGGCCAAGCATTAAACAGACAAGTCTATCTTTACCCTGCCCCCTACATCAACAGAAGTCTGGTTTTCATCACAGACTAATAAATGAAACCTTCTATCATTTTACTGTCCTTCCCACAGCCTTTTGGTAGGAGTTAACAACGCTGCGAGTCAACATTGCCATGGTGCTTGAATTGTCTTTGCATGTTTGTTCACTTGAAAGAGTCGTAGCAATGGGGTTAGAGAGAGGGTTTTAAACTGCCAATGTGTACAACCTCAGAAACTTTGGGATGGTTTTGATTGATGCGTTTTAGCTCGACAAAAATCTGTTGGGGAGCTGCTGCTATTGCTTTTGTCTTTCAATTTTATAATAACAGTTTTTTCTTTTCTTAAAGAGAGCCCATGTTATGTATTCTCTATAGTCTCCTGAAGTGATCATTTATATCATTTTCTGTTAAGGAAATATGTTTTAAGTGCTAAGGAATTCTAATTAAGAAGGCTCAGCTGGAGTGAATAGCTGGAGGATTTCACAATACCATTCTGAAATTATCGGCAGACTCAAATGCCAGGGAGATTCTCAAACTCTGGGGTTTTACCACAGTGGACATAGCCACTAAATCTTACCTATCTGTTTTTAAATCAATGGGTTTGTAGACCATATTATTTCACAATCCCTGTTGGTGGTTGTTTCTCTTTTTTACTTTCTCTTCCATCTGCCCTAAAAAAAGATGCAGTCTTAGCCAAACAAGCAGAACCTTTTCCACATTTCTAAGACAAGTGTTTATAGGACTAAACACCATAGGATTTCATTGGGTTGAAATGGGTTATTTATGAGAAAAAAATTGGTTCATTGTCTTGGAGGTAGAGACAATTCTGCTGAGCCCTTGAGGGCAACAGCATTGTAGGTAATTACTGAGTTCATGAAAATTTAACAGTAAAAGAACATATTAAATTCTACTGTAATAAATCTGTTTCTGTGTAGTGTGTGCACCAAAAAACAAGTTAAAACTTTTCTATGTTGTGTAACTCTTTATTTCTCTGTTTATATTGTAAACACTACTCTGTTTTGCTTTCCAAGGGACATCATTCCCTGCCTGCCTAATCTACTGTTGCTAACAAAATTGACAGTAACGAACCAGGGAGGAACAGCCTTCTCTGTCCCTTTGTTTTCACTCCACTGGGTGAACACATGTGTTTTTCCCTTTGCCTTTTCTCTTTTCTCCTTTTCTCTTCAGGGAAAGGAAACCATTTTTACGCTGCACTAAGGAAAAGTGATTGAAAAGTGGAAGCCCATACTTTTCTCTTCAGCAAGCGGAGATCTGTTTTCAGTCTGATGTTTGGTGAAAGGAAGCTTCAGAGCTGTGGGCCAGCTGCCAGGAATGTCTGATTTCCTTTCCACCCACTCCTATGATCCTCCCTTTTGGCAGTGATTACAGATGACCACAGCTGTCATGCTAGGTCATGGTAAGCTGTCAAGCAAGGTAGTACACAAGATGTACAAGGCCCAGTCCTTGATCTGTGCTGAAGAACATGATCTTACGTTGAAACTGGTATCAGGCAGTGCATGAGCATACCACACCAAACAGGCTGATGTCAGCTTGTCATTCTGGTTTCTTGAGGTGGGCAAGGAGGAGGTGCTTCTCCAGCCAACAGAAAACTCCTGCACAACTTTTCCATAGCTAGTGATATCCTGAAGCATGAGAAGGGGTTGTAATTTAGTCAGAATGGATGGTTGTCTAGAATGGGTAAGTCCTTCCAGGCAGCTGAAACTAGAAATAGCACTTTGGCTTGTTCTCACCCTGTAAGTATATAGTAATAAAGGAGGACTCCATAATCAATGATCAGAACAATAGCGTTCTGGTGGCTGTGCTGCATGCAGCACTCTGTACGGGTGTCTGTTGACATTATAGATGTGGCTGAAAATCACTACAGAACTGCAGACTTCGGAAAATGATGGATACTGTTGTCAGGGACATAACTTCTATAAATAGGACTTGCACTCTGAGTAAGGTAGTATTTTGTTAAGCTTCACAAGTTAAGTGCCAAGTGCATAAATGTCTTCTGAAGAGGTAGTATTTTACTATGTTTTATACTGTTATGCTGGCTTCATAAGGCACTTTTTGCTGTAGCATCTGTTCCTAACAGCGTATTAAATAATGTGACTAAAATACATTAGGTGTTCGTTCTGTATGCCTTCCTCCAAAGGGGCAGGCATTTGCAATGGACTGTTTGTTTTAAAAACATATAAGAACAGGTTGCTTTTTGTTTCCCAGAGAAAAAAAGGTCAGCACTTAAGGGACAGAAGGTCATAAAAGTTCTGATTGTCCATTGTTTTTTTGTGGGAGTTTATTGCAGCTTTAGGCTAGCAAAGCCAAGAAACTTGCCTTCAAAATATCCTTAGGATATGGGAGATGTAAGTGATACTGATTTGCTTCACTTCTCATTTAAGATGACAGGATCTGATCCTTGTGGTCTTACTGTAGTTGGAGTGATGATCACCTTAGCAAGTCCCATCTGAAAGTCATTTGGTACGATTTACTTCAAAACAGTAAACATAATTTCAGTTCTTTTGCTCATTGTTCTCACAAACCACCTATGTTCTTGTAACAAATCTTACATAAAATTAAATTTGATTTTACTAAACTCTTAAACAAGGTTGGGAGAAGATTCCAAGAACCCTTCAGACAAGAGCCGGTTTCTTTACAGATTTCTCCTGGCCAAACAGGCAAATAATGACTACTTTCACAAGGCCGGGGAATCCACAGCTTCAGCTAAGAAGGGTACAAAAAAATGTAATAAATAAACAAGTCTGTCCACAAACCTTTCCTCAGGAAACCAGCATGGGAAGCAGAGGCATTTAGAATGACAATCCAGCATGTTCTGCCAAAGAGAGACTTTCCAAAACAGCTGTAGAAATGGCTACAGTTTCCTTGAATGTTCACTTTAATAGCGTTAGAGCCTCAACCGTTTGTATGTTAATCTAATTGTTTTCATACTATCAGTTGTATCTCTTGCAATTGTATAAAAGTTTTAAACCCATGTAAATAACCCTCAAGAGGGAATAACTTCAACAAATGCTGCTGTCCATGACCCCAGCTACCTCCCAGCATCCAGTTGGGATCCCAGCATTCAGGTACAATCCCAGCATCCCAGCATTCAGGTACAATTAGTTTTGAGGCTGTGATAGAAGCTGTTGTTCAGTCTCTCTGTGAGATACCACATTTGCTTCATTTGTGCAGGAAGATTTTCATAACTGTCCCACGTCCAGAGCGCTCAGGAATGAATATTCTTCCTCTCTTTGAATAATGGCTGAACTTTAGTGGAAGAGAAGATATTTAAATAACCACATTGCCATGTAGAGTATCTCATTATTTCAATCCTTGCAGTCCCTGAGCTATCTGAGCACATATTTGTAATCAGCCTGGTGAGTCCACTTTCTGGCTACTTATCAGCTGTGAGCCTGTGTTTCCATTTTACTAGTGCAACTCTATAATGTAAGAATATCGTATCTCGTCTTGTTAGCAGAATATTTTTTTTGGTCTCCAAGAACAGAAAGTTCCCAACATAGGACAAACCTCTCTTTGCTTTACTGTCTTGGACTGTGGAACATAGTTGCTGAAACATGAAAGGATTTCTGTGTCTGGCCCTTACTGCCATGTTAGTGAATTTAGCTCTAAATATATTTGCAACTGGGAGTGACCTGTGTCTGTACTATTGAACTCTCCTACACTCAAAAAACCCAAACCACTTTGTGGGAGCAGTCTCTGGCCTATACTAACTCCTGAACTGTGGCTAGGAATTAGCTGTAACCTGGCACTCTCCCAAATGCTAGCTCACCCAGCTGTCAGGGCTGCTCCACCACTTTCCAACAGGAAAGGTATTTGACATTGCTTAATCTACCAGTCCATGTGCAACTCTTAGCCTTAGACAGACCCATCTGTACTGGTTAAAGGGAGAACTCAAACCCCTTAAGTGAGACTCAGATGCCTGAAGTTCAGTTCAGATTGAGAGTACACAGGGCCATCTGCAGTCATTGTAGTTTCTGAAAGTCCAGAGACACAATTTTTCCAATAAAGTAGCACTGCATTTATTCAGAAGTAATACCATTTTGGCAAGACTGAGTGTCCTGGCATGGTGAAAGCACCATTAGAAGTTGCAAAACTGTCTTCTCTTTATTTGACATCTCCTTCAGGCTTGAGTTTGGTAGGTCTGCTTGTGGTGACAGTGTCAGTTTGAGCACCAAGGCTGCTTCCAATCAGGAGCAGGGATAGTGCTGGTGGTGAAACACTGAGATGTGTGTCAGAGCTCCCATCCAAACATTCAAAGCCATATCCTTCACCTTGGATAAGAACAACTGAGACTTCATGAAAATACTCTGAATTTTTCTGCTGAGTGGGGGATATGTGGATTTAGGATCTTAAGGGTCCTGGGGTGTAGAGACCTGGTTGCCTCTTTCCTGCAGAAGTCATCTGTCCTCCATGCTATAAAGTGAATGGTGATATTATCACTGGCTGCTTAAAACAGGAGAGTGATCTTGATCTACCATCCACACCCAAAGGAATGTGTGAGTCCCCTGAATGCAGGAGAGGTTAATGAGTAATTCCTATGATCAGCAGTGAGTTTAAAGAAGCTCTGTTGTGTAGAGAAATGAAGGATTCTGGGCACGTTTCTCCATTTGGTATTTCCTTCAGCAGTTTGACCGCCTGAGGCCTCTGGCTGCTGGGAATCCTGTTGCCATGCGTGTAAGCGCTTTGTGACCACTCAGGACTTTTTACCTGGGCTGAGACTGCAGTCTGCTCTGGAAATGGGGACATTGCAGTGAAAGTGAGCATAACATCCCCATATGAGAGTCCCACTGAAGATGCAAGCAGCATTGACTGAAGGAAATGGAAAGCAGGTGCCCAGTGTCCTCAGGTAATGCCTTGACCAGGCGACTGTGTGTCTGTTCCAGGGTAAATCACATTGCTGTAGATAAAAAGTGGTGCTTTGAAGAAATGATGTTGCTTGTCTGTCTCAGCAGAACTTGTGTTAGCAAACAAGGAAATTCCTGAAAAAAAGTTGCAGAGAGACCTTCACGTTCCCCATCTGTCAATTCTGCACGAGAATTATCTACCTCTTGCAGCACTTCTCTGCATTTACTTATCTTGTCAGCCAGTCTTGCCCTTGTATTTGAGAAATATTTGCATCTCATGTTTTCTTCCTGGATGTCCACCCAACAACTGCTTCAAGATAGACTTTAGACTAAGAATGCTCTGTTGGTCAAAGCTTATATACTGTTGATAGCAGTGACTCCATAGGATGTCAGAGAATATTGAATACCCGCTTTTTGAAAGCTGTAAACTGGCTTGTGTTGGATAATCAGGAGTAAGATTCAATACTAAGTTTTGAAAGTTTTGATTTACAGTTGAAAAATAAATTTTCCCATTTCTGGCACAATATTTTACATGCATGGTAAGGAGGGAGTGTTAATTAAAAACTGGCATAAGAATGACATAGTTTGATAACAGGAACTGTTGTGAAATGTGGATGGACTCATATTTTTAGAGTGTACTAAAACATTAAAGAAAAAAATTATGAGAAGTAAATAAAATTATACTTTCTTGGTATCTAAATAGACATTCAACTAAATTTAAATGATTGTAAATTTCTGTTTAGGCCTGCTTCAGTAGTTTGACAGTCACTTGGGGTAGACTGTGAACCAGATTTAATAGAAAACTGCTTAAGACTTTGCGAAGAGCCTTCTGCTAGGGTTAAGAACTGGACTAGAAATTACTGATTTCTCACGAAGGAAACATCAGTCATGAAGTTTTATTCCTTTGAGTGCCCTCAAGAGACCAACCAGATCTGAACTGCAAGGAGCGCTGCTGACTCAGGCTGCTGCGGGAAGACGTTGAAGGCCAGCCAAGGAAATCTCTGACCTTCACTTTGCCACTGACCGTCACTTGGGTTTTCCTGCCTGGAAGAGAGGCGGTGGGCTGGGGTAGCTGGGGAGGAAACAGAGACCAGAGCCATTGACCTCAATCTAAACACAACACAGAAAAAGACAATAAACTCCAGGAGGAAAAACACAGGAGTGATTTACCTAGAAGGAAGTGAGAATATTAAATTCTTTCAAGTAACTTCAGGAGGTGTAATAGAGGAAATCTATTGAAAACACCCAGAGAAGACAGCTGTCTCTAGCCAGTGAGTCCTGTGACATGCAGAAGTGTTGGATATCTACTATATAATTAATATTTTACAAATTATTAAATCTGTGAATGCCATGGGATTATTGCAATTGTGCATTCGTATTGCTTTTCTGCATCTGGAAAAGTAGAAAGGTTATAAACTAATAAATTCATACTAATTTATCTTTTCATCTGAATATACATTCAATGTGGCAAAATTGCCCGCTTGTCCAGTGTCGACAAAGGCTTTTAATGTGGGTCACAGTGACCTATGGTGAAGTTCCTCTCCTTGAAGGTCTACTTTACACATTTTACCTACTACTACTACTTCTTCTCCTTCTGCCTCTTCTCTCCTCTTCCCTCTTCCATATATATATAAAAGTTGTGTTTAATACAAGAGAAGAACGTGTGGCTATATGAATTGCCAAAAACATGGTAAGATTTTGTTTTTTCCTTTTCTGCATAATTTGCATGAGTGTGTCGGCTTGGCTTTAGGTTTTCACAAGATTTCTGCTCTTAATGTTTATCTTTACCAGAGAGTGAGAAGACCTTTGTGCAGTCAAGTCTCTTTATAAAAAATATGGGAAAGTGACTTGAAAGACAGTTTGTAATAAGTTATAAACTTATTACAAGTTATAAATAGCAATTTGCAGAATCACACTCTGAACAGAAATCCTTTGATTTTATTCATTACAGTATTATATTACATTGGCTCTGTTTGCCATATACCAGAAGTGTATATCATATCCTTAGGTTCTTAGACACAGAGATCAATTAGCAAATGTCAAGGGTAATTCTTATACTCTAACTCTGCCTGGCTGACAGACACCACCTACACATGTGGAGGGGACAGAAAACTGGAATTTAGATCTCTTAAAGGAATTGTGTCTTCTCAGATAATGAAGATTAAATAATGGAAAGTATTTTCTTTCTCATCAGTCTCTTGAGTTTGATATTTTTATAACTCTTAACCCAGACTAAATCTTCAGGCATTTTGAGCAGGAAGAAATATTTTCTCTTTTATAGAGCACACATTAATTAAAAAGGAAGCTAGAAAACCACTTTCCTTCAATAAGAGACAGAAAGAATCAACCTGTCCTCCTCACCTGCAAGCTAAACTCTAACAGCACAACTCTATAATGAGAGTGAAAATAAATGTTACTCCTTTCTCCAAACTCCTGCCATATTGCCAGGTAATTGCAATCCTTTTTGTATGTGTGCCTAGAACACTGTGCTTGTGTTCAGGGCTGTGAAAGAAAATCCAGTAAAATTCTCTTTTGCAATGTTGAGAGCAGCTCTTCTTGTTTCGAGGAAAAAAAATAAGAATTTGTATATAACTGAGTGTGCCCAAACACAAGACACATTAAGTAAAGCAGTACAGTTGTAAGCCTTTTCATTTTCTGCCCAAAGCACCCTGACAAAAACTGTGTCTAGAGTTTACCGTGTAGCATATAGGCAAAGGAAGAGCATACCAACTTCTTACTGTCAATGTGTCTCATCGTTCCATACTTTGGCACATCTTTTCTTTATTCCCTGTACTAATATTGTAAGGGACTGAACACGTAGAAATATATCTTACCATATCAATATTTCCTAGATGTAAACATTGTCAAGCAATGACATCATAAAATAGGAAACTGAGAACAGCTTTGAAAAAGAACCACTATTAGGCTTAACTCTGTCGACTGGCCAAGAATTAAAGAGGAGCTTAACATTTTGTTTATTGCTTGTTCATTGTGTTATTAAGGCCACCCAATGTGTTTGGGTGGCCTAGTTCTCATTTCCATAATTAAAAAAATTCCTGAGTGCAGGAATACTTCTGAGAAGACAACAGAATTAGATCAGTGGAGGAGATATGATTTGTGTGAACTGTTGTCTCATCTATTTTGTCTCCAATCCTCGTAATTTAGGAAGCCCTAGATATCAAATGTGTAGGTTCTTTTGATTGAGGCTCACTGTGTATTTAATTTCACTAAGCAGTTCATTGCCCTCCAAACATCTTTAGAGTTGAGGTAGTCTCTTGGTGCACAGCTGGTTTGTAGAGATTAGTAAGTTGTTAAACCTAACTTTCTAAAAATGATCATGTAAAGTGTGATGGTATGACCAATTTAAAAGTCTTTGGAAAGTTCTGTATTTCTTTAGAGAATATAAAGTTATTTTTCATCTCTGTGAGTTAACTTGACCCTGAGTCCTCATGCAAATGAACACCAACTAGTAGGAATATTTCTGTAATTGCAGGGTAACATAATAAATAGCGGTGATAAATTTCTACAGCTGTTTGCGTTCTGGTTCACAGGCTTGTAGTGTAACATTTTTCTTGTGTACTCTGTAACATTTTCTATCTAAGGAACTCTCCATCAGCTAATGGCAGAATTGGCTGTAGCAGTGTGTCAAACCTGTGATTAGGTACCATAGCTGGGGAATATCGTGGATACAACCCTGTATCTGTACATCATGGCAGACCCAGCATCTGTGGCATCTTAGTGATGTGTGCTTGACCAGGAGGAAGGTGTGCTCTTGATTTTTGGAAAGATCATGTTCTAGCAGGCCATGTGCCCTACAGTAGGTTCTGGACGGATCTGGGGAGAACATTTGGTTAGGAGTCTGTCTTAAAAAGGCACAAATAGCAAAGGAAATTTTGTACACTGTCAGTTGGCATCTGCTTCTAGTAAGAAAAGAGAAAGTAGAGCTATATGCCAAGCCTCCTGGTCATCTTCTGTGTTTGCCTTTCATGCTGTGCGGGTAAAAATATATAACCTTAACGAGTAGTTTGTATGGTCTCAACCTGTTCTGTATTTCAAGTGGTGAATGAAGAACTGTGCTACAGGCAAATTCTGGAGAAGATAAAAGCAAAGTAACAAAGCCCTAGAGGAAAACCAGGTGGAGGATTTCATGTTACAGGGCTGAGAAGCTAATGCAGACATGCAGCTGGAACAGTGGGCTGGGTATTTTGTGCATAGCCAGTGCTTCCAGTATCATTTCATCCTTCTTAAGGACCTTGGCACTGCTGAACAAACTGTGTAGAGTTCCTTCAGCCTCGTTTTTGATTGTTATAACTTTCTTCCTTTGGATAATCTAAAATTAACTACTCTGTGGATTCAGCTACAAATCAGCTCAAATTGTAAATCCATCCTAGCTCTGCATGTAAAAGAAACCTCCTTGTGAACCGAACATCCCACTGCCAGGGAGCAGCACGGCAGGACTGGCACTTGCTGCGGGATGTTTGGGCTGCTCACAGACTGGAGCAGGAAAGGGATACGTAGGGACTTCTTGGAATACATCTGAAGAGTAATGGCTCATAAAGACTTGCAATAAATAATAAATGCCCAAGGTGATATTCTTTCTAATGAACATTTTAATGGTTTCTTTTCCACAGTAGGGGACTCTCAGGCTTCTTAATAGAGGCACAGAATGAACTCTTTGTGCGGTGGCTGTCTCTCTCCATCACTTTTTGTTTTCTTCTTGCCTGTCCCTTATTGCTGGCTGTCACTGCTTCATTCTGCCTCCAGCTGTGAGGGCAAAGTTTACAGTGTCTTCAAAACCTGCTGTTTGTTTTCTTTGGTTGGGGTGAAGCCTGATGAGACTCAAAGCAAAGCGCCTCCCTTGCCCATTGGAATGCCCCAGGCAGCAGGGAGAACATTTCTGACTCTGCCTTGCTCCCTTCACCAAGCATGAACTGGGAACTGAAGAACCAAGACTGCTCTCGTGGCATGATGATGATTAGTTGGATAACTTTTTAAACTATCATCCAAAGCAAACTTTGAATATTTTTACATGGAAGCATACTCTCGACATAGCTCATCTTTGTCTATAGATTCTTTGCTAGATGCAAGCTTTTTTCTTTTTTCACATTTTTCGATAAAGTTTCCAGAGGTACCTTGCATGATGAAAAGCAACTTCATGTTCTGCCTTGCTGATCTAGCAAATTCTGTAATATCAGAAAATCTGAATAGTATTTCTATATCAAAGTGCTTTGTGTTAAAATTCAGTCCTGCTGAGAGATTATGTCTAGCCACCTTTAAATGGTTAAGAACTGTATTTTTAACTGGATTTAGAATATTTCCTGAAGGAACCTACAGTCTGGGATGAAGTCCAGATGTACATTTGAGATGGCTAAAATGGAAAGTCCCGATTTTTTATTAGGCATGCCATTTAGAGTGCAAAATGAAGTGTGAGCAAAGAAAGCATGTTGTCATGGCAACAGAAAGTATAATTTAATGCAACAGGTTTTGATTCTGACCTGAGAAAGGAACTATTTGTCCTGAGAATCAGCTTGTAGCCCATAAAAGTTTTAAAAGACAGTAACTTGTCTTCACTAAAGGACAGCAACTGAGAGATGGATACCTCAAAGCTCTTTGGCCAACAAAAGAATCTAATTATTCTAATGGTTGTTGTTCTGGCATAGATGTGCAAAAAGGAATTGCTTCAATAATGCATCTATTGCTCACATGATAACCACCTGCAGGTAACCTTTTAAGCACAGGGTCTGTGTGTTATTTTTAATATGGTATGTGATATTTGTAGAACTGTAAGACATAATGAGGCTAAGTACTTTGGAGAAAAATATACACAGTGTCAATTACCAAGATTAAAATTTAGGGTTTAGAAATTCCTGTCTCCCAAATCTATGATGAATTCACAATTACATCCCCACTACTTGTTACATCTACTCAACTGAAAAGAATAAGAGAAGAAATGAATATGGAAAAGCAAGCTATTTCCTAGATTAGTTTATTAAGGCAGGAACTAATGGCTGATAGCTTAAACTGCACATCTGATGCCAGCTATTTGGTTTTGAAGGATGTGCTCATTTTTGTTTCAAGATGAGCTGCTCTGGATTCCTGAGATTGGAGCTGGCTGCACAAGCCACGTTCAAAGCATTTGACTCTCTAATTCCATCTGCTGCCACCTCATCTGTCTCCACAGGAAAAAAGCAAATTTACAGGAGCAAAAGTAGGACTGAACCAGTTGCTCTTTTTTTACTTACAGGAAGAAATAAGAAGCATCACAAATCTTAGGAGTAAATTTGATCTTCCAGGATTTGCAATTCACCCTCTGGACTAAAGATGCTTGAAGAAATTTGGCTAAAGGTAAGGTATAATCATCCAGAATGAACAAAAGATTCTAGATGTGACTCAGACTCACCACAGAGATGACTTGGGTCATGCCGCTGGAAGGCAGGCAGAGTGTAGGCATGTGTGCCCTTTGTGACTTGAGGATCCTTGTGTTGTTTTCACCTCATTATTTACAGGTGTCTTCATAGAACAGTGTGCAAAGGGATCTGTGTTTACGAACTGCCTGTGCACTGAAAGCAATAAAATCTCCTTCTCTGTAGAAGATGCCTGTGAAGTAAATCTTTTATAGTCTTCTGACATACCATGCCATGCTCTTACCACAGCCATATTTGAAAAACTCAAGATATATGCAGAAACTAAATGTAACCTCCTTGTTGGATCATGATTTGTTGTTGTTCAAGACTTGTATGACCCATCCACAACTTTTTCTATAGTCAAAAAACTTCACTATAAAACATACAAGACTTGAGTTTGGTGCATTTCTGATACTGTGATTTTCTGGCTCTATTTGGAGTATGCATCCTAGTTAATATAGGCCTATCATTGCCTACATTAACTCCCTTTGTCTATGTTTAATATTTTCTTTAATTTAAAAAGAAGGGTCCTTAAAATGTTCCAGTGTGGCTGAAAGCTTTCAATAGAGGTACACTTAAAATGCATATTATTTGGATCCTACCCTGTTGAGAGGAGGAACAACATGAGGTGGGGCTGCAAGTAGTGAATTTAAATGTCTTTTGATGCAGCATGTGCCAAGTGCATGTCATGAGCTGAAGTCCATTGTAACTCTCTTTTTTCTGGTTCTTCCTTTTCTGCTCTTGGTGAAACTTTTGAAATTTTCTCCTGTTAATGAAATTTTTTTCAGAAGCATGCATTTGTGAAATTTTGCGTGTTTAATAATGTCACCTAGATCTTCTCCTATTGCCTGCTGAAATCAATGGAAAAGGCCCTCTTTCATCAGTTTCTTGTAAAGTTTTTTCCAACTCTGATATTTTTCTGATTGCTGCTTTATTTCTTGTTACAAGTATTTGGAATATAGCAGGAACCACTGGTAGCTCTACTGGGATAAATTTAATCAATCACATGCACTATAAATTGCTGTCCACTTGAAATTCATCAGGTAGACACTACCCTTTGCTTCATCACAGTGGGATGCAGCACAGGAATGCAGTGGCTTAACAGTGCACAAGGAAAATACTAAAAAGATAATATTGTTTCCTTCTGCTTAAAGTGTACTATGTAGCACTTTGGAGGAACTGAGAAGTAATTTTCATACCACCATTTCCTCAGAGTGACTACATTAACAACAGGTTATGGGGGTCCAGAGCTGGGGAATTTGAGCCTTGTTACCATTTATAGTTTCTCTTTGTGTCCTGTAATATGCTTTCCTATTAGCTAAAAGTGCCATTTCAGGAAATTGCTTTCAGGAGTTGGTTTGATATGGGGTGGGGGTGAGGGAAGAAAGCAGTTGCTATATTACACTATAGCTGCAGACAGTTATTTAGTAAGAAGTGGGTATGCAATTTTCTTACCTTTCAATTCTTTTTCATTTATCCGTCAGTAGGATGGCATCAACAGGAAGTTCACACAGGCCACTGCATCTCTTCCTTTTACAGGTAGGCAGTAATTGGGTAAAAAGAGTGAAGGGATGGTAATAAATCACCTGGTTTCAATTTTCTAGTTTTTCTAGTTGCTAAATTTTACTTGATAGAGACTAGAATATTAGCCTTATTAATATTGTTTAATCATAGATAAATGGAAAAACATTTATCTCTTATCCTCAGGATTGGTAATTATCCTGAGATTATTTTCCTTTTGTACCATCACTGTTCCTGACAGGAACAATCCTCCTGCTCTGGAATGGAGCAGTTGACAGTCCCTAAGGCCATGTATAACTTGAACATATCTTAAAAACCTCAGTAGTTTTAATTTGTGGTTTGAGAGATTTACTGTGCCCTGTTCCATGTTTATTGAATTTAGAAATTCATACATGCCCAATAAAACAGTCCTGCAGGTAGATGTGTTTGATTTCAGACTCCAGCCTCAAATATATTTTCTCTTTTTTTGTTGGATTTTAAAAAATCTTTTCCTGCTCCTGCAAATTCAGGAAGATAAGGTTACATTTTTTACATAAAGTACTTTTAATCCTCAATGAATGATATTACTAGGGAAAAGAAATCTAGCAATTGAAATAGTGGATAAATTTGCAAATAGAGAATCCCATAAATAACTAATTCCTCACAGAGACATCATAAAGTGACACCAGAAGTGAAAGGCCAGCAAAGGCTTCATGCACTACATACAAAAGCTAAAATTACTTTTTTCACTTGAACTATTTACTGTAAATCTGGAATAACTCAATTTAAAATTAGATTAACTGAGAGAAAATTTGTCCCTAAACAACTTCTGAAATTCTACTTTCTAGCTTTTTAGCATACTTTCAAAAGTGAAGATGCTATTCCAGCAATAAGTTTTGCACAAAATTTTCTGTGAACAGAAACCTTCACTAATATTTTTGATTAAATAGAATTTATTCCTAGAAAAACTGATCTACAAATTGGATTTTATTCTCATGTGACTCATTATGAACAATCCATTTTTATGGTTTTTTTTTTTTTCCCCTCCCCTTTAATGCAGAGAAACCCCACACCTAGACATTGAGAGACTATAGTAACTTTTAGGATTATTGGGTTTTTTGTTTTAGTTGTTACATACAGAGTTGAAGGAGGAGTTTTTTGTTTTGGTAAAATGTGCATTTGTATTTTATTTTGCATAAAAGCTAATAATTCAAAATCTTTATTTTCAAGGGTAATTCTATTGTAGTCTTACATCTGAATGCCTCCTGGTGTTCCACATGACTTCAGATAAAAAGCAGATCATCTATTTTAGTAGTGAATCTGGGCAGGGGTGTTGTGCCACTTCATTTTTAACTGGATTTTAATTTGACAGATGTTTATTTAGATAGCCCATATCATCTGACTGATGCACAAAACATGTATTCCTCCAAAGAGACCATGTATCTTCTGTGCCTTTTCTGTCTCATTTATGCACTACAGATAGTGCTGGCTATTCAAAAGATATCGATATGAAAATGATGACAACAGATTTTTTTTTTTTATAATCAGAATAGGGCATGACTGGAGCGAATCAAGAATGCTTCAAAAACTGCGTGCCAGACCTCCTTGACAAGAGCAGGTGGTTGAAGAGTCAACAATATGAGATAAGTGCTTTGAGTGTGATCCGAATAAGCATAATTGATTCACTACCACATGATATCCATATACTTTGTGGGTCCTTTATTCCAATGAATGCTGCATTGAGACATAAATCAGCATAGGGGGATGTTTCTACTAGTGCTGATCAATGAGATAGATCATATATGTGTGAGATGCATGGTTCTATAGTTACTCAAGACCTCTTCCAGATGCTGCTCTCTTTAACAGTGAATATTTGAAGAATATGTTTTGATAACAAAGAATTCAAAAGTCCTTTTGATTTTTGCATAAAATTAATTTACACAGTATTGCGTGCTGGTACTTGATTGGCAGTTACATACTCGATGACAAAATCACCAGAATCTCTCAGAAAAAAATTTTGCAATGGATGTCATTAACATTCATAAGCAACTAGAACATGGCATGGAAAGAGGGGGTAGGTAATAAGTTGTCAAGAACAAATTATGACAAAGCAAACTAACTTACTGCTATGATGAGGTAACAGGTCCAAGGATGCAGGGGATGAACTAAGTCTCCTGCTCCTACTTTACTCAAATTTTGGCACTCTGTTCGATGATATTCTCATTGGAAAGCTAAGGAAACATAATATTCAGAAAAATTGTAAAACTGAATGAGAAGTGAAACTCAGAGAACAATTACCTAATTTTATTGTTTAATTGAAAGATACTGAAAAGTTTCTACAGAGGGTTGTTCTTGGTTAAATATTGTTAAATATTCTCACAAATGGTCTGAATGTGGGAATAATATTATATGCAATAAATTTGCATATGACAGGAGATGAGGGGATTCTGAACATGTGGAAAGCAGAATTAGAATCCCAAATGATCTTGACAAATTGAAGAGATCATCTGAAAAAAATAGGATTAAGTTCAATAGGGACACATGCAAAGTATTAGGCAGAAATAATCAATTGCACAAATACAGGATGGGGTAACACAATAGACAGCAGCTCTCTTGACAAGGTCTGGGAATAAAAGTGAATCAAATTAAACATGAGTTGATGGACTATTAAAAAGCAAAGTGTCCAGCTAGTATGCATATGAAAACCAGAATACAGCCTGAAGAAGTAATCTTCTAGTATTTTATACCAGTAAGGACTCAGCTTGGAGCACTGTAGCCAAAGAGAAACTGAATAAATTGGAGTTATTAAGCACTCAAAAAGAAGATGGAAGGGTCAGGCAATAATTAAAATGTAAAAAAAAACCCTGCTGTTGTAAAGAGAAAGGGAGTAATATGTCTGTTTTTTTCATGGCAGACATAATAAGAAATAACAAGCTAAATTACACCGGGGAAAGTCAGAATAGTTATTAGGAAAATCTTTCTAAACATAAACATAGGAAAGTCTGGGGCGGTGGTGAAGTCACCATCATTAAGAACATACATCTGTCACAAGTGACACAAATATTGATTCTGCCTTGAGGGCAAACCAGATGACCTTTTAAAGTCCTTTCCGACTCTACTTCCTATAATTTTATATCAAGACAGCAATAGGTTTTGCAATTCTGTGTATTTCAAATAGCGCCTAATTCCACAAGGAGATTTACTGAGTCACAGGAAAAATTCTTAGTCAACAAGAGCAATACTTGCCCACGCGCAAGAACTGGATTTGGTGAAGTTATTATTGCTCAGCATTCTTGAATTCATGATTTGTTAAACTTATATTGACTTATACCTGGAAGTATTTTAAGATCAGTACTTCAGATTCATACTAGTTTAATAAAATACATTCTGAAGTTATTTGATCTACTTAGGGAATAAGATATTCAGTAAAATTAATTCTTGCTCAGTGGCCCATGGAAAGTTTTGGGAAAGGAAAGGTGACTGACTCACACCACCTTTACATGTAGTCCTGCTGTTTTGGGCTGCAGCTGTCCCAGGAGTTTATGGCTGTAAGGGACCCACACAGAGCACTGAGTACTTCAGTACTGTGCACTGTGTCCATGACCCCAGAATGGGGAAAATGAATTCCATAAAGCCAGGGCACTGACTTTTTCTCACCTGGGCTTTGTTTTCAATTATTTCTCCAGGCCAGCTTTTGTGCAATGCAAATGGGGTGGCCATGGGTATCAATTTCATACCCGTGTCTATCTGAAATTCTCTCCTTTGCTAGGAACTTGATGTTCTGAAGTGTTACCTGGGCACTGTTCTCAGACTGTTGTTTTTTTGGGCTCTTGATGAAATGCTAAAAGGATCGAGTGATACAGAAATATTTGCCCTATATAAATACATATATATATTTCTGAATATTTAGGTGAGCTTGTGAACTCTTCATACCTTTCTGCTCGCTGAATTCTGTGGTAACTCTTTTGCATGCTGCTTCCCTCCAGCTTTATGTACCACATGGTACCAAATTACTGTAGCAGAGATTGGGAAACCTCTGTTTAGCAGGTCTGGTTTATGGTTATGCTAAAAATAGCAGTGTAACTCATTTCAAGAACAATTTCTTCACTGAGATCACAGGATCATTTAAAGCTGTCCAAACACTTAGGTTGAGTGTCCAGATAGTCTGGGTTGATGTTTTTGGTTTTGCTTTTGTGTTGGTGTTTTTGGGGTTTTTTTGGGTTGTTTTTTTTTTTTTTTCCCCAGGAAATTTGGAAGTGGGACAGTTTACTCACTGTAGATGATTCATATCTTTATGTTCTACTTTGAAGTGGTTTACCACACCATGGTCACAACTCCAGAAGTGTCAGATGATCATCAGACATCTCTCCTGCCTGTAAGACTGATTTTTTTTCCAGCTTTCTAGAGTTTTCATAACTTACTAACCTCTGCCCCCAAAATTCAAACAATTTAGGTTCAAGAACAAGCATTAGGAAACTGTTTACGAAATAATTAATATATTAAATTCCCCAATAGACAAAGCTCTTAAAGACAGAGCTCTGGGGACTCAAGTGCAAAGATATTGCACTTCTCCTGGAGACTTAAAGCACTTTCCCATCTTCCTTTGCAAAGGTTTTATCTTTTCCAGTTTTAAATCTTTTTGTCTAGACAGCAGTAAGTAACTGGCATACCTTTCAGTCAAGAATGGTATGGTTAAGTCTTTCAGATAAATATAGCTGGATATTTAAATACAAAAATAAATGTCTAAAGCTCTACTTATTAGTAGCATCTGTCTCGTGCTTGATGTGCACTTCTCAGAAATATTCTAATACCTACAGAGGCTATATTTAAGCAACCTTGCTTCTGCTTTGGTGATCACATGTCATGCACTGCCTATATTGTTGATTTTGTTGCTAAGCCCCACTGTGAGTTCTAGTTTCCACTGTTTCAGGTTACATGTTTAAACCTGGCCTTCCAACTGTTTCACACTATCCTGTGTATCCCCATCTTCTAAAGCTGATACTCCGGAGGCCCTCTCTTTCCACACTGATCCACATTGGCATGAAAAATTGAGTGGAAGGTGGAGTTAGGCTTACAGATTTTTTACGATAGTTGTTAACTTTCTGCTTTGGAAATGTCATGAAGAGGAAGCCTTAGAACACACATATTGGCTGTATGTGGTCAGCAGATCAGCCTCGGCCACCTTTCCCAGTGAATTGCAGCCATTAAGGAACAAAATCCAGAAAATATGATGAACCTGGCAGACATCAAAGCTGAGAAACCAAAGAGAAATATAGAGAAAATATAGAGAAACCAAAGAGAAATATAGAGAAATTCTACTTTAAAACTCTTTCCTATAAGCCTTCTATTTGATGTTTTTCTTTATGTCTGATAAGGAAAAATTTGATCTTATGGACACTTCTGTGGAGGATTATATTTAGGCCCACTTGCATTACTTGGAAGAGAGCTCCCCGTACACCTGTGAGGTTTCAAGTAACTTACAACATAAAGCGTCAGTGACTTCCAGTGGGACTCGGGCTATCCCAGTTACATTGTGTGCGTGATGACATATCAGTCAGAATGACAGGGCTTTACTTCTGCAAGGAGAAACCCCTCATGCACCGTGCTATGGAAATTATTGCTCTGTGCCAAGAAACTTTACGTTAGTCCATCAGGCGCAACTCCATTCCTCTGACCCTCTGAATATTTTCTGTACGTGGCTATGGGCCGTTTGTGTTTCTTCAGTGAAATAACTCTAGAGTCTGTATTAATGTTTTGATGCATTGTGAATGTTTTTGGCAACATGTTATTGCTCCTTTGATTAGAGCAGCCACCGTTGTTTGTTTTTGTATTTAGAGCAAAGAAATACTAACATCCTTGCCATCAAGAAGGCTAGGCGGGGTAGTTACTAAAGGTAGGTTGTTTTTAATCTCTGTACTGCCTGTATTCTAAGTTTATGTTTGTGTGTGCCTGTTTTGCCCTCTGGTCCAGAAGAAGCTGCTGTTTCCCAGGATGCAATAAAAAATATTTTCTGAAGACTTGCTTTGAGGGGTTGAAGGGCAGAGAGAAAAAAATCCAAGCTGAACAAATCCATACGCTGAGGTTGACTTTGCCTTAGAAAAGTTGCTTGGATTTTCATACCCTTACACCAGTTCATTGATCTACATGCCAAAAAGAGCTGGTTGGTTTTGATTTACAGATTCTACATTGTTTAGGAGATTATAGTCTAATTCTCCTTCTGCTGTGACTAGTCAGGGCATGAACTGCAGTCTTAATGATAGGCACTCTGTTTCTGGATTTTAGCATGCCAGGCAAGGAAGTCACTTCAAAGTAAAGCTGAAACACGTGAAGAAGTTGTTGTGGGGGAGAGAGAACTAGGAGGAGGAAATTAGATTGACCTTGGCTTATTAAAGAGTAGTATACACTGATGAATGAGTGAATTTAGTCGCCACTAAAAAGGATAGTATGGGGTGAAAATGATATCTGGCTTTTATTAATAGAGTTGGTGTGAATTAGCAAATGGAAGAAAAAGGTAATTTGGAAAAGGGATCAATTTAATGGGAAAATGTTTTGTTGCCAGTGGTTGTTGGTAGTATTTGTATTGGAGTTGTGTTCAGGGTCTGCTTTGAGATGAAAGCACAGGGAGGAGCCACACTGCACTTTTCACTCTGTATGTGTCTAATAAAAGATTCCCTGTCTTCAGTGGTTTGCAGCTCCCACAGAGGTGGGATAAAGGGAGTTGCTGCTTACAGAGAGCATCGAGGGCAGGAGCTTAACTGAAAGACTTTGAAAATGTCTTTCAGATTACTTGGTAAAATGTAGTTTATGAATGTGTAAAGATGCTCTAGGCGTTTTGGTTTCATTCAGATTTTTCTGTTTGTTTTCTTCTTTTCTACCCCCCTCTTCTCAAGGCTGGCCTGAGATCTTAAAAGGCACTGTAGTTTAGACATTTGTATTTTAATAACATTTGGCTCTTTCTACTCTCTTACTTTCACACTACTCCATATGCTATTAGAGCACAAATGAAGTACAAGAAGCCCTTGGTTAGGGCTCTGGATATTTCTTTGTAACTGACAATTTAATTGTTATATTTTGCCTCTTTGTAGCCAAACATGATCCTCTTTCCTTTCATATTTAAAATTATTTGCTTAATTATTTCTGGGACTAATTTTGGGTTGTTGCTTGTTCAAAAGTAGTCTAATGTGTGGTCTAATGACAAAATTTGAGCAGATTAGGCTTGCTAGTGCTTGCTTCTATCTAAAATAGACAAGTGTCATTGTGAAGGCTGAGTTTCTGACACAATATTTACAATTATAAACTCAAAAGTTACTTTCTGTGCATTTTCTTCAATAGTCAAGATTCTTTGACTTAAGGCAAGGTTTCAATCAGTAAATTTGCCTATTAGAGCGTTTTTATGTAACCACTTTTTGATTGAGACATCTGTGGAAAAGTGACAGTGAAAAAGTGATAACTAAGGGAAAGGTTAACAACTTAAACTAGACATTCAACTTTAAAATATTTCAGTTTGTGAAGCATAAAGCTGTCCTATGTATAAAATAATTTAGATTTTGATTCACCACTTAATCCTTATTGTGAAACACTTGAATTTGGGGGCTACATAGAGATTTTAATTTGGGTGTGTGCCTCTGCCTTGTTGAACCAGCCCAGTGTTATTTTGCTCACCTGGAGATCTAATTCCTCTAATAGACGGAGGCCAAGTTTGTTGTATAACTTGAATATTAACTTAAATCAAGAAAGCCAGATTTCTTAGGGGAAGGTTGATTTAATCTGAAAGCGCAAACACTTCCAACTGGATACACTTACATCCTGGCTGCACACAAGCATATTCTTTACTCCCTGGCAGTGAAGAACATGCCATGAAGCAAAGATTTCTCTGACGTCGGCATTGTAGAGCCCCTTCCTTCTTTCTCTCCTTCTTTCCCCTACCCTTCAGTTTTGGATTCAGGGGTTAGGGAGGTTCAGTTTGGGGATTGAATTACAATGTTGTCACCTTTTTTCTCCCATTTTGCGTGGCAAGTATCCCCACAAGTAAAAATATATGGATGTAACTGCAGTGTCAAATTAAATGCTATCAAAAGCATGGTAACTTTAAAATTGTAGAGGTATGTGAAAGACCACTTAATCTCTTACCTGATCTATGTGATATAATAACATTGATATATGTTGAGCAACCATTTGGGATTTTATATATCAAACAGAGAGTCTGTATATTTTGAAATTTAATCCTCATGAAATATTTGACATCCTGAATGGGATAATTGACACAAGGACACTAATTAGGGAGTTGTAATTCAGAAGGTTCTGATCATGTACTTTATACTGACATGTATATTGTCCCCCTGGTAACAGTGTTAATGGCGCTTAGACATGTGCATCAGGAAAAGAGAGTATACCCCTGGGAGTTCTGGAAATCAATCTCCTACGTAATGCCATTTTTAACATGCTCTAGAAGGAGCAGATTTACACATTTTTCCATTTATTAAGCTGATACATAAAATATTCTGGCTTTGGAATAGTTTGACTCAGCTGGTGTTTTCATTCTTAAAAATCAGTGAATAATATCTTCCCCTGAAACTGAGCTTTTCACCTAAAGTGCTTCGCAGTTTTCAGTGTTCATGTGAAATCTTGGGTAAATCTCTTATATTCAGCTGAACCAAGTCCTGTTTACCTTATGCAGGGATTATTATTTCATCAGCTCCTGAAATGCAAAACCTCCCGTGGCAAGAGAGGAAAGGCAGTCTTGTGACTGTGGCTCTGACCTAAAGGACATGCTGTCTCCAAGTATGATTTCATTCAGGTAGTAGGAGCAAGAGCTGCAGTAAAACACAAAAAAGATTTGCCTTAGGCAGACAGGTGAGCTCAGATTTTTCTCTCTTTTCTTCCTGACTTTGTGATCATTCTATGCCCATAATCAGACTGTCTGCCTGCTCCAAACAGAACATTCCTTTATGGCATTTTGACAAATCTGAGAGATCTTGGACTCTGTTTCCTTGTCTTTACCAGATTTTTCAAACTTTCTGCATGATCATAAGGCTTAAGTTGGGAAATACTTTTAGAGCACTCATTTGCTATACTGTAAGTGAATACAGCGAATTACTAGTTAATTCTGCTTAAAGTGCAGTACTCAACTGTAGAAGACAGAAGAGCATAGAACAGACAAAATCCATTTTAAATTCCTAGAGTCTGGCAAAATGTAGCAAATTTAAAACCACCTGGGGGATATTGATCTCATTCTTGAAAAACATGTAGAGAGATTTTTAACTTTTTCAAAATTGCACATTTTTTAGGTCTCCTTGTGTGCAAGTTATTCAGAAGCTGCTCTTTCTGCAGTACAGTGTGTCCTCTGATGCTCATGTTTGGACGTTGCTTCAGCAATGACTCAGAGTTCCAGCTATTGTTTCACTAACACCAGTTCCTCTCATGCTGGGGGTTTCCCCTCTCATCTCTTTCCCAAATTATCAGCCAGACCCAACCCTCTTCTGTTCATAAAATCTAACAGGAGGCCCCACATTGGGCTACAACATACTATTCATGCAATTCTAGCTCCGCAGCTACCCTGCAGAAGAAATAATAGTTAGTCAGTCATTTTCATATCTGACACGAGAACCCAAATGCTTTGAGGCATCAATGAGAGGACCAGTCATTGTGATACAGAGCGGGTGGCAGCGCTCTGTCAAAGGCTGCATTTTGGTAGAAGTACCTCCTGTAATCAGCATATCTCGCAGCTCTGTGTGGCTTCTCTGCAGAAGAGTCACACTGTCATTTCTGTAGTTCACTTGGGGGGGAAAAAGAAGCATACAGGCTAAAAAATGTTAAGAATTACTGGTGTACAAAGATCATGGGGAAGACCTTTCGCTATTTAAACAGAAATATGGACAGATAGAGAGAGACAATGTGTCTTGGAAACAAGACATCAAGTGGATTGCTCACTGCAGCTGTAAATTCAGACTGGATGGGACTGGAAAGAGCTGAGAGTATCAACCTCATATGTCCTGTAGTGCAAGGACAGGGAAAATGGAAAAATGAACACGTGGTGTACAGGCTAAGCCAATATTTTAAATGTGTCCCTGCCACTACAGCCAGCCACCTGGCCTGGAACCTGTTATCATTTGGTCTAGTGCTAGGGCATGACTTTCACAAAACTGAACTATTTATGACAGCTCTCATCTGTGCAACACACGTGCCACTGTGACAGGACTGCTGGTGCAAATTTCTCTGATACACTTCATCTCATCAAGGCTAATGAGAATAGCCATTACATGTGTTCAGAAGTGTCCTTGACTTATGGCAATGGCCACATCTCATGTGGTTGCAATCCTCCTTGCATATGGATATTTCCAGAAGATTTTTTGAAGGTTTTTTTTTTTGTAGTTTCCTATGGAAATACAGAAGAAATTGTTAATTTACCCTTTTCATTTAATTAACAAGTTTCCATATTCATTTTAACCTTACCTTTTTTCTTCATCTCTGTTTACAGTTAAGTTATTTATTCACCTGTAAATATGGATTATAATCTCTTTTGAGAAAAAGCTATATGCCCTTTACTGCTCTGAACAGCATGGGGCACTCTGAAGTGTCATAAAATATTTGCATTCATCTTAAATTGCATCTTTTTCAGATGTCCTTAACCTTGCACCTTAGTAGCAGTCTAAATTCAACTAATTCACTACTTCGTACTATCCTCAGAGTTGGGCTAGGAGGTGGAACGAGCATGTCTCTAGTCAGCCTGAAGAATTGCTTGGATGCTTCAGCATGAGACATACAGTTTTCCATTTTAAGCAGCATTGAGGGCATTGTTGGTAAATTCTGGCAGTAATAAATATTATTTTGCGTGAGTCTTAAACTTTCCATAGGCTTTTTTGATTTTATGTTGCTCACAGCACTTGGACTCTCAATATAAAAGAGAACAATGCTTTATTAAAACAAGCTGCTGTATAAAATGTGTGCTTACTCAGCTGGAAGCTATTGGCCATTTCTGCTGCTGCTGTCAGGTTCCAGAGCTGCAGACGGAGTTGGGTTAATGTAACATAATTTTCCCAAGAGCCTGCAGTAGGATTTGACGTGTTTTCTGCTACATATCCTCATCTTCCAAGTTAACCTGAAGACAAATGGGATCTGTTTATTTGCTACTTTTCTGTGACAGTGTATTTGGCTGTCATAGTAGTGTCTGCTTTATATTTTGGGAAAACCTGAGTCCCTAAGGAGCTGGTTAACTAAAACCAGAGAATACCCTATGTGCAAAAAGAGTCAATGGACACTTCAGCATGTGGCATGACAGGGAAAAGAATTGGAAAGTCTTGTGAGAGGTGACATGTGTGCCTGATCTTTGGTTCAATGGCTTCCTATCCTTCTCTAGGCATGTGGCATTCAGTTATGAGTACAGAATCACACAAAACCTGAACAACAATAGCAGCAGTGTGGAAATCAACCCATGTACCCGCACTTGCTGAGTGGTTCCAGAAGATGTGGGAAAGTCTACTGATGGAAAAGCTGATTCATACAATTCTCTCTACCCCAGAAGTACAACAAATTAAACTACTCCTGTACACAAATATATTTGGAATCTGTCCACTGAATATGCCAGGTGCTAACAAACAATACTCTTGACCATATTTTTATCAGGAAAACAAAATATTTGAGAATAAAGTTTATGAAAAACAAAGCCCATAACAAGGTATACTGTGAGCTGGTCTCTTTAACAAAGACATCTGACAACTGCTACACCCCCTTTTCATTACTCCTTGAAGACAAATTGGAACAGCATTCGATGTGTAGCTTGTCAAACTACTAGATCTATACTCTTATTCAGGCTGTGATTTCAATAGTTCAAGTTGTAACTGACCAGGTCCACATTTGGAAATGCCTGTGCAACTTGCCTCTTGTGTCCTGTTGTCTGTAAGAGAAAAGAGAACATCGTGAAAATGATTGTGATCCAACACTGAGCATTCAAGCCAGAGCTCATTGATACTAAAAGGTGGATGCCTATTGCCCTCAATGGATCCTGAAAATGTGGCAATTTTTTAAAAATAGGTGTCTGTATTTATCCTGACCTAGTTTTTTGGAAAGAGGGAAACTGCATTCACAGAGAGGCATTGTGATTCAGTACCTAGCACATTTAGAGATGAAATAGCACAGGAAAATAACTTTTTTCAATGCCTTCAGCTTGTATGAAACAAAGGAGATTATTAGCATTACCAGTTGGGACAAGCTAAAGCCCTTTCAAAGACATACAAAACTTGCAGATGAAAATATAGAAATACTGTAGACACTTCAGCTTAATATTGCTTCAGTCAACACTCAAAACTGAATTTTTATATTGCAGCTAAAAATATCAATGAGTGAGTTCCTAATTCCCAAGGGTTGGCTGCATATCTGCCTAGTGTCTTTTATGGTAGCTGCTGTAAGACCAGTCAACCAGTTATACTTCAGGAAGACCATGGCCTCCTCCCACCTGCTGTTTACTCCCCCACCCATTTAGCTACAGGGCTGGGCAAGGGAAGGAAATGGTCTCGCACTGCATATGCTTACATGACACAGTACGGTGTGTTAGAAATAAGCGAACTGGTTTGCTGAGGGTTGAAGTTAACTAGGGGTCTTTGGTTAACTCTGACAGAAGCCACAATGGGTCTTCAGCTGCACATTCTCCCTAGGTGAAGGGAGCTGGTGACAGAAGCAGCTCAAAGTAGCAGTCTTTCTTCTAACCCAAAATTGGATTAAAGCAAATGAATTTGAGAGAAAAAATTTAAAAAAGCAGAAACTGTAGGAAAAGACTCCCGGTGATATTGTGTCCATGAAAATATTAGGACACATTTGCTCTTCTCTCTGCATGAACATTGATCAACAAGCCGCTTTCTTTAATTAGCAATGGCAATGAGGTGATGGTCTTATTTTTTGACTACACCTCTTTTGACTTTTGACTATCTCTTTAATGAGATAAACCCTCAGCACTATTACAAGTGTTGAAATGTATCAGCAACAGCAATATCAAGAGTGATGGAAACCAGCACCATTTTACCTTTTTGATGTAACTTTCAACTCTTTAGAAATTATTTTATACACCATATTAATAGTAATTTTAAAAAATAGTGAAAAACTTAGTGTTCAGTGGGATAAAAATACAGCTATTGGTGCCTCTGGCTTACAGAAGGAAGTTGAAGAGTGCAACTTCAACTCTAGGGTCTAATAGGCTGTGAAAGAACAAGATGTGAAAGATAAGCGCAAACAACACGTGACAAATTCCTTTGAGAAAATTATTACTTCTCCTCTTTTCCATTTAATTTGGAATGAAAAGAGAGTCAAACAGCCTGTTCTGTTGTGTTCACATTTGCTAACTGTTTACATTTCCTAGTTAATTACTTTCTATAGTTTAATGGAAAGAAAACCCCAAATACCTTGTTTTAAAGGTTTACATTTGCCATACCAAAAGACGCACAAAGTTCATGCTCATTTGTACCTTTCAGTCCAAAACAGGATCTTTCAGAGATTTGAAGAAAAAAGAGCAAACACCAAAACAGACTTTAAAATGCTGCCCATGCTGAGATAACGTCAGATAGGAAATGAAAGTTTAACAGTTCAAATAGGGAACATTTCTTCAGCTTCTGGGGCAAGACAGAGTTGCTCAGGAAGTGTGGCATTTTGCCAGAGCAGGGAGCCTCCAGGAACTGAAACAGAACAGGACTGGTGACCCTTCACTGCCTTAGACCAGCTGTTGGAGAGAAGGCAAGCACTGGTGTGTGCACTGCTACGTGAAAGAGAAGAAACAAGAGTACATGGAAATTGTCACATCAGCATTAGGCTGGGAATGTGTATCTTTGCTGGTGGGAATGTAATGTTTTCAGAGTGCCTTGGTTTGTTTTTTTTTTAATATTTGTTTTTTTTTTAATGTTTGTTTATAGGCTGTATCTACAATGATAATCTCCCCCACCCCCCTCTATAATTCTACCTATATTTGTGCATTTTCCTTCAAAATACCGTGCCACTCTTATGTGGTCACAGAAAATTAATGTTGCAGTTGATGGGATCTGTCCTTTACAATTACTCGAGAAGTTTAAAGGCATGGTTTGGGGAGTTGGTTTCTCCCTGTCACCCTAACTAATGGAGAACTTAAGACTAAGGAAGAATCAGGAATGGTAGTTGCTGTGTTTTGGGAACCCTAATGCTATTCATTCAGAAAGGGTGACTTCTTATTCCTGACTGGATCTGCTCTGTAAAGAGATCTGAACTGAGTGATAGGGACCAAAGGCATGGTGATTCAGCTGAGTAATTGTTGGATACCTGCTCTCTGTACTGAGTTGGAAGGAAGGCATTTGCGCTATCCCTGCCCGGGCTACACAGTCTGTGGGCTGCAGGAAGCCTGTGAAGCAATGTATTGGCTGGCTGGACAGTCCAGAATCATCCTGGGATGTTTGCTGCCTTCCTGAACACCACTCAGTGTACTTTTGCCACTGGATTGCTGGTCCAACCCAAAACCCCGCAAAAAATTAATTAATTCAAATGTAGCTAAGAGGAAAGGGAAGCTTAAGCTGTGCACAGTGTGATATTGCAGGGAGGTTCACAGGGCACTTGAGGATGGTATCTCAGTTGGAGTGAAAAAGGAAGAGCCAAATATTCAGTGGAGGACACGTGCTTGTTTAACTTGCACAGTGCTGACACACAGTGGAGGGCTCCACAGTCCCCTCTCTGAAATTCACTCCAGTCCCCAATAGGGAAAGAAAACAGCATTTTGAGTACAAAGGAGGCACTTGGCAACCCTAGAAGGAGTAACAGCTGTTGACCCAGCTACAGAGAGGGCTAAGCAGAAAACACTGAAAGCTGAGATCAAACAGATGAGAATGGAGCGAAGAAGCAACGGGAGACAAACAAAAGGATGCAGCCCAATGGGCTGTCTTGAATGCAGTCTTGAATGCAATGTCTTGAATGTCTTTATCCCAAGTGACCTGGGCTTGGTGCTAGAATTGGAAGTTTTCCTAAAATATTATTAGCCCAGAATGGGTATCTGATTCCATTTTCTTAACTTTTGCTTTAACTTTATACCACTGAGGGATCCTGTTTTCAACATACTTTTACCTCTAGAAAGTTATAACTATCCATACTGCTACATAATTATCTTCTTGAAGTGGAAGTGGCAAATCCACCACAAGGAGCTGTTAAGTACTTCTTATCCATATTGCCTGGATAAGAATTACAGACTGTGGCCTTTTTTTGAAACTTTTCTCACCTGTATGGGCATGACACTGCTGGCTTAAATGGATTTCCTTCTGTTTTGAAATAAGTCATGTGAGAGGATACTCCTAATTTTCGTGTCCAAATTAATAGTGCTGTGTCCCTGGGAGTCACCAGCATTGGCTGTATTCTTCAGAGATATGTATTTGCAATTAGTCATCTCTACGAGAGGACTGTTTAAGACAAGCCTTTCCCCCAAAGCAGTTAATTCTTAAAAATGAAAATAATCAGATAATGAGTTCATTTCCGATTTCACATTTAATGCCAAGCATTTTTGTGTAAACAAGATATGCTGGCAGAGCTCGGCTCTCATTGTATGTTTTTTATTAACTGGGAAACAGACAGTTGATTCTTATCCTCTCTATCAGCTCAAATAAATTGCACACATTTTAGAAGGAGAGACTTGTGCAAACTGGCTGGCTGGTTTCAGTGTGGGAGCCCATCAGCTGGTCTGTGTAAACTGCACCCCAAGTCCTGCCAGCGAGAAGACCCAGCTTGGGAATCTCCCACTCCACAGAAACTTTTACTGCAGTAATTCACGAAAATAAGTAAGGCAGCAGAGTCTGTCTCTGGCAACTTTACCAAATTAGACAGGCCCACTATCTGAGCTGTCTGTGTTGACAGCCCCTCGGTCGTGCGAGGGAGCCCCTGAACAGCATGGGTGCGGCTCGTGAGCCCATGTAGGCCTCAGCTGTTTGCGGTGCACCCGGCAGCAGATACTGCGAGGTATTTCGGGGTTGTGTTTTGAAGAGGTCGTGGAGGAAAGTGAGAATATAGCAAAGCATGGGACCAATAAAAGTGTTAAATGTTATTTTCTCTCCCTGGAGCTCAGCTTTGGTCAATGGACTTGTTGTGGTTTTACAGACCTGCCGAGGAGAACAGAATCTGGCCCTGAGTCTGGGGCCCCTGAAGCTTTCAAAATCCGTACTTCTATCCAGGAAGGAGAAGTTGAGAAGAGAGAAATTGAGAAGATTTATTTGGAAGTGGTATTTATGACATATGCTATGTCCAAAGCATTTAAAGACGATTATTCTTAAGGTGTCCAAAATTTTATCAAGAGATCAAGGTATTCACAACACTTTCTAATTTTGAACATTGTAGATTAAAATTCAGATTGATGTCTGAAGTCTCTTGTACAAATAATATTCTCCCTATCTATGTCCAATAAACTCCCAACATGTCATGAAAAGACCAGTCATTCGTAAACATAGCAAACCTGTCTTCCCTGATTATCCTTTATATTAGCTTTGTGCCTAGGTTGATGGTGCTAGATCCTGTCCAAACTGAGAATGAAAAAGCGATCTCTGTACTAAAGGGCTCACAGTCTAAACATATGACAAAGATTTAGGAGATGGAGACAGGCAAGGGGAGGGAGTACAAATGCAGTGACACCAATCAGCACAGTTTAAGTGCAGCAGTAATTGCACTGCAGTTAAGGTTTTAAAAGGATATTGCAGGAAAGGAGCATTTCTAGGTAGGATTGGAAGGAGAGCAATGTACTTATTTTTATGGAGGTTTATCTGTTTTTTTAAAAAAAGAGCTAGAAGCAGCATCAGAGCAGTTTGTCTGAATCGGGGATGCATTTTTAGGAAGTCATAATTGACCCTGTAAGTCTCAGATTCAGATACTGAACAAAAGAAAACGCCAGTAGAATTCACTAAGCTGGTAATTTTTTTTCTGATGTACAAAATAACACCCACGACAATAAAGGATTTAACAGAACTACATAAGGTGCTTCCAAAGGAGGAAGACTTTGTCCCTGCAAGCTCTAGACGTGTCCTGGCTCTGACAACTTCACTGTTTAGTTTCTGGGAACTCATTGAACAGAAGTTGCCTGCTCTTTTGCAGGGGAATGGAACAGAGGAAATCTGGTGTCCCCAAAATAAACCCAAACAAGACTGTGATATTTGGGAAAAACAATATTTGCAGCATGGGCTCCAGACAGGAGAAGCCTGGGGTATTAGTAACGTGTGACTGGAGACAGTCTCAGCAGTACAGCTCTTGCTGTTAAGAGAATAAAGGAGTGTCTTGAGAGAACTGCTCCTTTCTGATCCTCTCCTTAGAAGGGGAAAAGTGCAAATATTTTTCTTTCTTCTGTCATTCTGAGGATGAAGCCACCATTTGGATTTTCCTAACCCAGTGTTTAACTTTCAGATGACAGAAATACAACAGTTCACAAGAACCTGGTCTCAGCCCTCATGCATATGCTAGTTAACACTTTCATGGCTGAGTTAAGCACTAAATAAATTAAGATGCTTAAATAAGAATTTGGCAAGTTACAACCACCCCCCCTCAAAAAATTAAAACCCCCAACAAATAAAGATGAATATCTCTGCTCTTCCCTTTTTAAAGACCTTCTCAGATTGTTTTCTTTTCTTTTTCACTAATATTCTGATTTGGAAAGTTATTGTCTGGAGGTTGTATTTGCATAACAGCAAGTAGGCTGAACCTGCACTGTCCAATATTGAGTAAAAAATAACCTTTGGAAAAAAGGAAGGCAATTTGCCCTATTGTGAGTCATCAGGAGCTATTGTGATGAAGGAAGGAGACTTTCTTGAGGAAAGGTTGCTGGCATACTACTGCAGGGGACAAGCAGTGTCGTACCACTGGTATGGTTTCACTAAGAGAACAGTTAACAAATTGGGCATGTGCTCTGCTTTTCTGTTCCCAGGAGGTGATGGTCTCTGGTAGATTGATAGTGACAGTTTTTTGTTGCAATGCTTCAAGGTTGCTTCAGACACTTTTTACAAAAGCTTGAATTTTGTTAGATGTCTACCGGTTTTGTGGATAAGCAATGATAGGCTTTGGGCTCAATGTATCCCTAATCCAAAGATGCCTTCTGCCATGCCCGACAAAATTTCTGGTTCACACTTCTTGTTCCAGAACTTGTTTTGTATTCTGTTTGTCTCTGTTTACAACTTTCATACTATGTGGTTTTTCAGGAAAGAAAGAAAAGGCTGCGATGAGGGAACATTCAGGAAAAGACTCAGCTTCTCTGCAGGGTCCTTTAAGAACTCCACCTCAAGAAAACAAAGATGTTTTACCTGAGTGGGTGATATTTTCCTAATAGGTCTTAATGCTTTACCACCTGGTTTGCTAGCCCATTCATCTGTGAATGTGTATTTGGTAACAGCACCCTATTTCATCAGATAGGAAGGTCACCGCATGGTATAAGCTTTCCTTAAATTCTATGCTTGGTCACTCTAGAATATACATATACACGGCATTTTGAGTAGGAATACCCTGTTTAGACTAGTCCTTTGGCCACTCTGAGGTCTGCCACAACGCAAACTTCTCCCTACCTGGACTCAACCAAGAGGATCCCCACCTCCAAGTGAAATAGATCAGGACCAGCGCTGCAACCTCCAACTGAAGCGTGAAACACTGTTTTTTCCTTCAAATGTGAAGCCAATAAGGACTCTCTACCACAGTTTTTGAATGTATTTCCAAGTATGGCAGGGCGCAGTGGCAGGCACATAATAGGAGTTTTGGCATGTATTATACTGTGCTCAACAAATCCACTCTCTGATCCAAACATGCCCACCAAAAATAACTTCAGTGAACAGCTTTTATTTTAATTATTCCAGTGTGGGACTCATGAAGTTTTGCCAACAATCTGGTTTGTAAAGCTTTTTGTATCTAAGCATAGAAACCTGTAGTGTGTAGTTAATCCCCCACTGGGATTTTCCTGATCCAGTCATATGTCTATTCTACTACCTCATCTTTCTTTATCTTTACCTTTCTCTTGCTCTTAATGTTCACCCCATTGACTCCTTGAAATCTCGCCCTTTCTTGGCTCCTGTGACTGTTCTTTCCCAGCTTTTCTCTCCAAATATTCCATTTTCTCTTTCAGCTCCCCATTTAGTTATTATTGTTGGTTATTTGGTGGTTCCCCAGATGTTCTGATCTCTACAGGGCTCTCAGTGAGATCTGTATGTGGACTCTCCTCCTTTTACACTCTGTCCAACCTACAACAGGGTATAATAACCGAACAACTGCAGTTTTGCCAATGACTTGCAAATCTGCCTTTCCTATCTGATCTGTTTCCTTTCCTCACTGAGTTTCTGTTTTCTTCCTGACTTGTTCAACTCTTCCAGTCTCCTTCCTTTCCTCTCCATGTCATAATTCATAAAGCAAACATAAGAAAAAGAACATCCCTGTGCTGTGATGGGATGAGCTGTATGGGTTCTGCAGAACATGTCCAACCTGAATGATTACGGTCATTGCTCTGTATTCTCTGTGTTGGACTATTTATTTGACCCTTAGTTCATCAAACTCTAATTTGTTTTGTGGGAAAGTACATGCAATTTGGGACATGGTGACCGTGCTGTATTTAAGGGTGACAGTGCTGTATTTAAAGAAATACTTACTGTTACTTTGTAAATAGGCTCAGATAGTGAATAAATTGACCCCTGGAGAAGATTAAATATGAAAAACAAAATAAAAAATAGTTGATATGATGTTCAGTTCAGGTTAGGTTCATTTCTTTAGGTTCCTTGCCTAAGCATGCCAAAAGAAACATCTTTAAAAGGAAGAAAAGGAACTTTCCAGAGCAGGATAACCTATAGCGTGATAGTTTTAGCACAGGTGTGGATTCAGATCCCTTCACCCCTAGAGAGAACTGAGCCCAACTCTCCCGCAGTCTGAGGAAGTATAGGGCTGTTGCAAAAAACAGTCCTGGCAGCAATAGCACCTGCTTTTCTTAACTGTTTTGGTGGAGGAGGGTAGAGATCCCTGCCTTGAGATAGGTGACTGAATTCCAGAGGGTCTTAAGATAATTCCAGTATCCTCCGCATTTCCTATTGGCTAATTTGGGCGGCTCCTGCTCAGCCCTCTGTTTGGGGTGTCTATATTCTCCACTTCACAAAGCTGGGGATACAACACGCAAGCACACTCCTAGCAGTCAGGAGCTGCAGTTTTCAGTGCTGCAGGACCTAAACACTGCTTGTGTCCAGAACAAAATATTGATCTGTATTTATGTAAAAGATTAGCTTTACAGGGTCTTGTGCTCAATTGCCGTGATAAGTGCTACTACTAATAACAATATGGACAATATAATATTTATATGCACCATTCATATAACTTTTGCATGCCAGCTGTTCCAACGTCTATACCAGTGCTTAAATTTATGAGGCAAAACCAGGGAAATGCCTTTGCACCAGCTAAGGACCGACAAGACCTATAGTTTTGTGAGAATCCCTTTACATTCAACATATTTTCAAACTACTGCTCATTAGCATGCTACTTGGTGTTTGACTAAAACTGAAATGCAGTATCTAATACTGGCATTTTTATTTTGTCTCATGTTTGGACTCTGGTTCTGCTGCCTTCAGTTTCTGTGCATAGGCAGTAGGAAGTATACACTGGGGGATTTTCAAAGGTCTGGAGGTCCTTCAGTGTCAAATTACTTGAAGTTCTACTTTAGCTTTTCCATAAGGCCCCCAAATATTCTTGGCAATTTCCAATAGTCCCAAAGCATTTAAAATACATTTCAGATGTGCCAAGAATAATAAAGCTAAAAACAGCGAGAAAAAAAGGAATTAAATAACCCAGGATATAGTTAGAGGATCAGTGATTATTTAGGTATTCAGTGATTTATTTTTATGGCTTGGATGGAAGTACACTTTGCTTTGAATTGTTTTTTTATTGACTCACTGACTGGGACAATGCAAGAAATGTTTCTAGAAGTCGGGTTTGAACTAAAGAGGGTTTTACATGAAATATGAATGTTTTTAGTGGCAGAGTTGCAAAGATTAGACTTCATTATCTAGTACAAATATTGGAAACAAAAGGGTTCATTGATCTCCTCCTCATCAGTTTCTTTTTTCCAGATTTACTGGTGCATTTACCCATTTGCAATTAAAAATAGGTAGCCAAGAAACTTTTGTCTTATGGTAAGTGCAAAGAAAACAGAGGAAAGATTTTTGCTTTATAGTAGGCAGAGGGATGCTGCAATATTTGAGCAAGTATGAGCAGCAAGTATGAGCTAGCAGCTGTTTATAAAAGAATAGTCTGAAATAATGAAAGAGCTTCTACTTTAAAAATTTTAAACTTTTAAAAAACAACAACCTCAGATCATTTAGATTTGGTGCTTTCTCACTGGAAAGTCACCAAATCTCACTTGTTTTGCTTGGGCCTCACTCAAACATAACTGGCCTCAAGCTAGTAAGCAAGCCAGCAAATGTCCTGGCTTGTAAAGAAATCTGATCCAACTCTGTAAACTGAACCCAGCCTAAGAGCAGTGGTGAGGGGAACATATGGAAAATTAATGACAGATAATAGAATGGTGGGACAGCCTTAAATAATAATAATAATAATTTTAAAAAAAAGATTGTTATTAAGTTTATGCAACAATTCCATCTAATGGTCTTTTGGCTGGAGGGTGTTTTGAATTAAGAAAGTTACAGAGAAGCTGGGCGTTGCTTTTGTCTCTGCCAGCACCTAAGCTCTAGAAGTGGCTGCTGTGTTGCTCTTGCCTCTCTGCAGCCTGACATTCCCCTTCGCATGTTCTTAATTGATACCTGTAGCAGAATTGCTTTATAAGCTGGTTCAGCTGCAACAGCACTTTGGGAAGTACAGAAATTCTGGTCCCACCTGTTTAAATAAATGGGAGCCTCAGGAAGAGGAGTGGATTGGAATTTGCTTGGGCTCAAACTGGGTATAACAGCAAAAGCCAGGCTGAGAGCTACAAGCCTGGCCAAGCACTAGGAGGAGGTAAGGGTGGTGTGTGTGTTTTCTTTTTCTCTCTACAGACCTCCAGGCATTTTGCAAAGATAAGCAGCTTGTGGTATGATGTCATGAATGGGGAAACAGTCCCAGGGAACTTGTAGCTGCCCAGCCCCTCTCTGGTGGAGGAAGTGGGTTTCACAATAGAAAGGAAAGAATCATTTTGAGAAAAGTGTATGTATTTCTGAAATACTGAAGTAGCATATTTAATTGGCTGATGGCCTGGGATGCTCATCTTAGGTAGACTTTGAAATGTGGCACCATACAATAGTTATTTTGTAGCAAGAGAAAAGCGATTTCCCCCCCCCCCCCCTTTTATTCCTCCACTTTTCCTTTTTTGAAGACCAGCTAAAATTCTAATACTCTTACTGCCTGGACCCTAAAATGTCTCTTGCTCTGCCTGTGTTGTTTCTGAAGAATCATCTGCTTACAGTGCAGGAGCATCAAGCTCCCTTTATTGCTGAATTACTCAGGTGCGTTCATTCCTTGTCACCATGTCTAGCCCCCTGCATCTTCAGCAGACCATGCAGTGCAGTGGTGGCCCAGGTAATTCTATGTGGAAAGCTGATGCCTCTCATGCAGAAGAAGCTTTCCTGTACATTCAAGGACAGAGAGAATATCAGGCACTGGCCTCCATCTCCTTATTGCTAGATAACATTCTATGGCTGCTGGATTATTGTCCTTGTCTCCTGGTGAGTAACCATGCTTTTGTGTCTGTAGCCTCTCTGCAGGAGAAAACTTGTTTTTGTTGTTTAGTCTTAAGTTTATCTCTTCTCTCTTTTATAATTTGAAATGAGGACTGTATGCTGTGATCCTTGCAAAACCCATTTCGAGGGAATATATATAACAGTAGCTCAGCACTTAAAGTATTCCCCATTCCTTGCTCACACTTGCAGTATGGGGTATTGCACACCCTGTTATCATGTAAAAAACAAAGTGTGAACTGAAATGGAGTGGCAGCAAAAAGTGTTTCATACATGTCTGAAGAGCATATCCCATTCTGCTGAAGAGTAGCAGTATGACCAAACGTATTTCTGGCTGTATCCATCCTCTCTACATGAGGAATGTTGAGGTTGATTTGACCACCCAGAGACCCTTTAGGGCCAAAAATCGGACAGCTTAACTGGTCCTTTTTTTTTTCTTAAAAAAAAAAAACAACACACAAAAGTCTTGTTGTACCACTCGACATATTTTCCTTCTTTCTTCCTAAACCTGTTGCCTCTGTGCCAACAGAGTAGGCACAAAGGGAGCCTTGGGAAGGACCAGAAGAGCCTTGGGAAAGTCCTGGAGAGGATCAGGTTCATCCCAGGCTCCTGAAGAGCAGGCATTGGCTGTCTCTGACAGCAGCTCTAAGCTTCCCTTCCTGGCTGCTCAATGGAGAGAAGAAATGGATTTACCAGTAAAAGCTTTTAAGGTGCCTGTTTGATACTTTATTGCAGTTCAAAGAAATATACTGAGATTAGGGTGTCAACAAACTGGTGAATTCTGTACCTTACATTAAATAGATGATGATATTAGATCATTATAAAGATTCACGCTAACCATTAAAATTGATGCCTATAAACCAAAAAAAAAAAAAAAGAAAATCCTGAGTTGTATAGGAAGAAAATGCATATGTAATGCAAAAACATATACACAGAGAGATACATAGTGGTAGTAGTAATACCAGTAGTGCAGCAGAAAGCCTTAGCTGTGTGTGTGGTTGGTGGTAAGTTAGCAGGCAAACTTTTCTTCCTGCAAAGTAACTTTTAAACCACTTCACATGGCTCAAAGACTGGGATTCAGTATCAGTGGGGAAGGAAAGAAATGAGGAATGTTTAGAAATACCAATGTTTCCAAACATAAATATTTCCATTTCTAGTTTGATAAATCTGTTTAAATCCTTTCAGGTTCCTGTGGAGGAGTAAAATAGCCTAAAGGTAAGACTTATGATGTAAGAGTGTTTTCCGTGACCTTGGCAAACCTATGAACTGACCAAGAGAGGTGATGGCTTCAAAGTATACAGTACATATTTTGCTTTTCTAATGTCTAGAAGATTCAATACATTTGAAATATAAGAGAAAATTTCCTGCAGGGCAGTGGAGATGTCCCCCTGACAAGAGGGAGCTGTATTCTTTTCTCATCACCTCATAAACAGGGGGTTCTGACTGAGGATGTTAGGTAATTCTTGCCATATACGGAACTCAAAGGGGGTATTACTTTCATTGTATAACCCTTTGAGATCTGAGGCAGTGTTGTTTAACAAAGCATATTGTTTTTCCCTCTTGCTCTTACTGAGCTTTGATGCTGATTTTAGAACTTGACAGCTGTGTTTAGATTTGTTTTACATCCCTCATAGAGAGGGAGGGGGGAAATCTAGATGTTGGGGGCAGCAGGCAACATAAACTGTGTGGAGAGGATGGAGGAGTGGGTAACAAAGGCGTGATTTGCCTTTGAAAATTGCAGGATCGGTCCACAATGTTGAACTTCTAGCCATCCTGGGAAACATCTTAGAGCTCAATGGGGTGCTGGTCCTTTATATCCTACCCAGGAGAACTGTGTGCCTTGGAAAGGGACTCATTGTGACCTAATGCTGATGTAGAAAGGTGTGAAGTCTGGCTAGGCACCATGCTTCAGAAGGTTTTCTGTCTGCCGGAATTGTGATCCAGAAGACCTTCAGGTCTTGATCTTCCCGATAGTGCTCTTCATTGTGACAGTATTTAGGCATGAGTATTTTGCGTGACAAAATAATTAGGGTGGAACAATATCTATTATGAATAGAATGTAAAAACTCAGAACTTGTTACAGCTATAGTAATAAATTAAATGAGAATAAACTCTTTATCATTACTTTCAAATCCCTAACATCAAACTAAGTTAATTCTTGTCGAATATTAACCTGCTAACCTGTTTGTCTTTCATGGCGTAAGGAGAGGTGTAAAGAGTTCGTATTTGTTCAATAGCTGAGGTTTACAGATGGACTATCTTTTCAATAATTATAAATACCTTGTTCAATATCTGAAAACTCTGATGTTTCACTATATCTACAGATACCCAAGATGAATGTCTTGAATAACTCAGTGCAACGGCACACATGGAACCAGGGACTGAGGCCAAAATAGAAAGAGAAAAAATCAAGGGACATCCAAAACTCTATTAAAATAGAAGTCAGACACAATCCTGTTCAAAGTCTGAATAGCTCTTTTCTCTTCCCTATTCTATCTAATGATAAAAGACCCAAGAACATTCATTCTTCTCAGCTTCTGTAAGATATCAGGCAAACAAGGGCTCTTAATTAGTTGTGTGTCACAATATTGTTTGTTAGTGTTTGTTTTTCCTTTGGAAAAATTACATTTCCGTGGTGTTTGATTAAGTCGTAGCCCTCTCAGAAGAGGTCTTCTGAGTTTCATCAAGATCGTATCTAAAGGAAGATGCAAAACCCCAGGTCCCTTTAGATGTTTCTCACTGTGCTGTTTATGTACATGCTTGTTTCCAAGCTGGAGTGAATCTTAGAAGTACAGAACCTTTGCAGCAACTTCTCTGTAGGAACTCCACCTCCCCAGACTATGAGCATGTCTGTTCTGTAAATACACTTCCCCCACTCTGATATGGGATGTCTTCACCTTTGTTTTCTCACTTTCTTTTCAGAATTTGTTTGTCTTTGGCAGCTGAGGGATGGGCCATGATGAGCAATCCCTGCCACCCATTGCACTCACTCTGAATTAAATTTTACCCAAGTATGAGAAGCGCCATTAATGGCTACCACTATTAACCATTTCACAACAGAACAGTTTATCAGGACTGGAAAATCAGTATACTTCTAAGCCAATATAATATTCTTTGCACTGGTTGGTATCATTTGTGTCCTCTATAAATGGAAATTATTAGTTCATAGGCCTTATTTGAGCACTGAGCACAGAACCTGCATTTATTCTCATAGAACAAAACTTGTTCTACAGGATTGTGACTTCTAACCTAAGATGTGAAACAAACATCCCTATAGTTTAGGCCCCAAGTTTGGGTCACATTAGAGGGGGAGAGAAATCTAAAAGTTCTTCAAGTCTTTTGCAGTAATATAGAGCCAGACCCAAATTTCATCACTTGCAGTGTTCTTCGGTTCCAAACCACTGTGTCTGGTAGAAATGTCTGGAATGTGGAGTATTGTATTTAAAAACAAAGCAAAACAATCCTTAATAGCCACTCTATCATTTAACTAAATAAAATCCCTACCCACACCATTCTGTAAGGGGGGAGTGCTGAGGATGGGAGAAATGGTGGAAAAAAAATTGAAGTAAAACTGTGTATACAGTGACCAGAATTAATCACTTTGAGGTTTGGAACGAAGATGAAAATGTAAATTAAACAAAACTGCCTTTATCCCATAAAACATTTAAAATGCTAGTTACGGAATTCAGAGGGTCCAGTGTTTAGTTCCAAAGAAAACTGTATGAAAGGCCAGGAAGCCACTTCTGCTTGGTTACCCTTACACTAAGGATCAAAGCAGAAAGGTATCTTATTTCCATGTATAACTTTGAAGTATTTTATAAAGAAAGTCAGAAAATGGATCTTAAGAGTAGGTCTAACTTGGCTGCCTTGCATCAGGGGCACGAGTAAGAAAACTATAAAGTCTCTTTGCTGAAGGATGTACCAGCACTGTATTGTACAGCAAACTTCATCTGTCTCTTGTAACTATTGGTTTGTAAAGACCAAGAAAGAGTGGAACAGGTTTTTTATTGCCTTGGGATCATTTTTTCCCCCCCTCTGCTCTCATAAACCTTCCATATGCTTCTACATCCATGTCTTGTTTTCAATTTTAGTGAAAGCTTTTATTTGGAGTCTTAAAACTCTAATTTATTGCAGCTTCTTTTTATAAAATTGAGAGGGAAGGAATAAAATATTGAGATAGCATGTTCAAGGCAGTCCCAAGGAATGCATTTGTGAATTTAAAAAGCGTCTGTCAGTTTATCAGTTCTTGCTTCAGTTATTGGCAATTACTTTTCCTCATTCTCTAACCTGTGATCGCGTGTTGTCTCTGTATATGGGATGACTAAGCGACTATCTAAGTATACTAATATACACCTTTTTTGGTGTGTGTGTATAGAATTCAAATGGTGAACTTTAAAGCTCTTAAATAGAACATACTGATGCATAATGTGTATATTGAGAGATGTGAGGAGAATCTGCCCTCTCAATGTGACACATCTGGCACTACTTATTAATAACTTCCCATGTATTTTTCTGTGTTATGATCCTTGAATTCTACTTAAATCAGGGACAGGAATGTCAACCTATTGAGTAGCTGCTGGTTTCACCAGCATAAAGGAGTGAACAGGGAACAGCTTTGCCTTTCCTCTTGTAGGGCAGAAGCCAGAGCAGAAAATCCTAAGATGCGAAATGAACATACTAAAATCAACCTCAAGAGAGGTCTGAGGAACATCCAAGAGCAGAGTCAACTCTCAGATCTACCTGCTTCCTGTGCATGTAAAATCCCATATGCAAAGGGATGTCAGGGAACAGCCTAGCTCAATATGCTAGGGGAACAGAGCAATGACTATGCTTGAATGTAGGTAGGCTTATGCAGCACTTGATTTGCATTTTTGCATTTGCTCTTTACTTGGACAGCAAAACTGGTATACAGACTTACATCCATCTGCTTAAATAATAAAGTCTCCTTTTCAGTCAGCAAACTGTCCTCATCCATAGGTAGAAAAGCCTCCCCTCTATATGGTGTGCTCCTATGAGCAGTCAGTTCTCACTGGACTGTCAGGGACTGACTTCCACCAGTGCATACCATTTGTTGAATACTCTGAAGAAATACCCTCCAAGATAGCAGTGGTTCATCCCTCTGGAAATCACTGATGACAGCTGACCCTTTCCTAGGTCAGGAGCAGAGCATTCGCCTCTGAGGCGACAGGAATACTTCCAGGTTTACCTCCATTTGGCCTGTTCAGAATTGAATCTGGGACCAAACTGGACTAGAAATCCCGATCTAGAGCAAGGGAACAAAATGCATTTTCTGCCAGCACAGTTATTTTTCTTTGCCTTTCTCCAGTGTTAAGATGACCAACCTAAATAAAACCTCATACTTCATATAATGAAGAATTGAGGTGCTAATGTGTTACCATGATTCGAAGTTACTATGAAATTTCAAGTAGTCCCTAACTCCAGGAGAAGTAGTACATAATTTTCAGCAAGGACCTACATCACTTTTATGTAACCACATGACACACTGAAATTGTGCATGATGCCTGTAAAAAAAACATCTGTCCAGAGTTAACAGAATATTGCAAAATCTATGTAGAAAGTATAGTCAGGCAAAATGAGTAGTTTAAGGATTTTGTGCAAATAACATGTGTACCTAAGCATATGTTGTATGTTTGATAGACATGTAAACACATTAACACACATGCAGGTATTCTCTGAATATGTTCTTCTTTGTGAATTGTTTTCTATTCCGTACACGTTATTGCATACTTTAAGATAAGTCAGTAACACAACACTTACGTTGTTTGCATGTTTGGAGAGAAGACCCTGCTGGGAAAAGTGGGGGTGGGTCAACCTAAGGACTGAAAGAGAAATCCAAGTCCTGTAGCACATTTGAAATCTACTCTTGCAGAGGTTATAAGGAAACATGAGAGAAGCTCTGCTGGTGAGAAACTGCCAGGCACTGGATTTTTTTTTCCCCCTCTAAATAAGACATAGAATAGGCTTTTAACTGCCTTTTCTTCATAATAGCTACTTAACCCATTCACTAACATTAAGGAAAAAAGGAAAATTCCAAGCAAAATTCCTATTCAGAGTAAAAAAAATATAAATTAAACCAAAGTGCGCAACGCACACCCTTTTCTTTCCTTCCTATTTTGTTTGGTGTTTTCTAGCTCTGCTTTTCGGACAGCTGAATGGGGGCTGGGAAAGTGTTTACAATATTTTCACATGATTGAGATGGCAGAGTTCTTGCACTCTGTGAAAGGCCTTCTGTTTTCAGATGGCATTGAAAGTTTACCGTCTTTCCAGACAAAAGGAAGAGAGCCCGTTGCCAGCGGATGAGTAATGGGCATGGCCTCCGCACAATACCTCCTATCCAGTCCTAAATCTACATGGTGTTCTTAGGCTTCCCGGCTTCTCCAAAGCAACCTTTGTCTCTGCTCTGGGAGACCAAAACTGCTCGTTGGGTGAGTGGGGATGCAGCCAAGAGGGGAAGGCTCGATGACAACAGTTGCTCAGTGCTCACTGCCCAGTATCTGCCTCCTTACTATGCTACTATAATAGTTGGAAACCCATCAACAATTGGGCATCTTCTATACAAATATGTTACAGACCATCTGTATAGTTTTCAGTTCCAGAAGATTCCAGTAACTCACTAAGTTTTAATACTTTTATTCTTTTTTTCTTGTTAATCTGATGGGCTGCCGTGAGATAAGTGATTAAAGCGAAAGCTTGCCATAATTACTTCGGAGCTAAAACTGCACAGAAGTTGCCAATTCTTTATTTGTTTTCTTACAAGCAACTTGAAGCAGGCATTTTTCACTATTAATAACTTTTAGGTTCTTTTAAGCTTTTTTTTTTTTTTGTCAGGCAAAAAAATGTTTGGTGAAAATGGTTGCTAACATACTCTGTCAAAATATTAGAATAGACAATTCTAAAGTTTTTACAGAGAATTTGTGCACTTGTTGGCATTATAGCTTTTTTTTTTCTTGTTTCTGTGATAAAGTTTCATAGAATTTGTCTGTTTGGAATTTATTTGTATGCATATATGTAAAGGTAGACTACATATGTGTGGGGCTGGGGTGTGTGAGCGTGAGCATGTCTTTCTGTCTGCCTGTCTAAAAGAGCTTGCATTTCACTCTCATGTGCTTTAGAGCCCACTAAGAATAGCTTTCTAAGAATTAACTAAGCATTCATTAACTACACTTAATTTTGACTGTGTGCTCAGCTGAGAATTAACACTATTAAGTTCTTATTCCTTTAGGCTAATTTGATGTCGCACAGACACTTATTTATTGTTGTCAGGAAAACAGAAGCAAAGATGTAAGAGATGCTGAGTTTCTTAAGGGTTGGTTGTAGCTGATATCAGCGATGTACTGGTTAACCTGTAGTAACCTGTAGTCCTGACAGTCCTGGGTATACAAACAATGCATTAAGGTTATTAACAAAACTATTTTCTAAATTACCCGAGGAGAGCTTTCAAGGTAACTAGTTCTATTCTGTAGACTTTTTTTTTTTTTTTTGGAGGAGTTAACTGTTTGAAACAGCATTAAAATAATCTGGCTTCATTTCCTCTGCTGAAAGAGCAAGTCAGCTGAAACTTGGATTTTTTGCTGAAAGGGAGGAAAAAAAAAAAAAAAAGAGGTAGTTTTACTTTTAAAGAGCATGACCATACACATTCCGCTCTGGTGCCTTTAAAGGGGACTTCCCTGTTTTAAATGCCCTGGAGCACAGAAATACCAACACCTCTTAATTGTTTAATATATTACAGCCTAAAACATTTACAGAAGTGCTGTCCAAGTATTTCACTGTTCCAGGTGCTTAGTCCTCCACCTCCTAAAATAATAGGCTATTTCCCCCCAGTTTCCATGTGCTTGGGGCCACAATGAGACATATGCTCTGTATCAAGGGAAGGGGAAGTGAGGGAAATAGTGGGACTGCCTGACATTGGTGCTTGCACTTGTGGCATACACAGACCTCTCTGTCTTGCGTCACACAACTTGTAAAGAATGAGAAAATAATGTGGTTTGTACTTGGACTGTAAGATCCGAAGGGAAAAAAAAATAAAAATTATTAAGCATTTGAATGTCACTCTGCACAAAGACCCCATATCACTGCACCCTCTAAGCAGCATCACAAAAAGAATAATAATTCTAATAATCAGCATTACTGAATGTGTACCAGTCCACAATGCAGCCGTCTTAAAACTAATGCTCCAAACTAGATTCATTGTTGCGTGGAGGTGGCATGAAACCGAAGTCTGACGTCTGTCACATGCAACTGTGCTTCAGGCTGAGGAAAAAAAAATATTCTGAAAAAAACATTTAACGTTATTTTGATTCAGTGTGGGCAAAGTAAGATACAACAATTTGCTTGGCCCATGCTTAACTAATCCATTTTTCAAATGTATTGAGACTTTTGCCTGCTTGATAAATACATCCCTTAAAAATAGAGCACTTAGGGCTCCCTAGGCTTCTGCAAGACTCTACCCTGACATAACAGGATCCGAGCTACTCTGTCAATCTTATTGTCACCTTGTACTTCTGCTAGGAGTCTTGGATGATGCCTGCTTGCAAGCTGTGCATTCAGACATCCACATGCCATGAGTATGGGTAACCTGAACTCTCTGTGATTCAGTGTATAGACAATGAGTGAATCTGGGAGGTCAAAGGGACTTTGAAAATACCTGCTCAAAAATTCTCCCTTCTCTTTCCTGAAAATCCTCCCTACTGTGCAAATGCAAGGGAATGTAGATCATTTCAAGAGTTGGGGTTTCAAGACTTTCTCCTGGTAAGGGAGCAGCAGCTGGGCAGGGTTTCCAATAAGGAACTGGAGGGAGGGTGGATCTGGCCGGCCCAAAGAGGCAGATAATGCAAAGTTAAACAATTCTGTGAGAGTGGAGGACTGAATCTTTCCGCCGCTGCAGCTTCAATCGTGCACTTCCCAGCTAAGTTGCCTGGCGTCCCTTTGAACCCACGTCTCCCATGTGACAGAGCAGTGATCTGGCTTCTGAGCCACTAGACTAATATTGTTCTTTTAATCTCACAAAAATGTGTTATAAAAGAGTTTGATTCACATGAGAAATTAAGTATAAGATCTGTCCTCATAAAGACATTATACCATGAATGCTCTCTTTCTGCTGGCTGCAAGAATAGGTGGCTCAAGGGTGAAAGGGTAGCATTTACATTTAAATACACCTATTGGAATCACACAAACAGAAGGCTAAAACTACTGCACCGTCTCTGAATGCTTTTAAAGTTTGCTGCTTTTTTTTCTTTTTTTTTTTTTTGCACAGCAGCATCTTTCTTTTCTTTTTTTTTTTTTTTTTTTTTACATAACCAAAAATGGGAAACGAGATCCTTAAGACCCCATAAAATAAAACAAAGAAGGTCTTTGTGCCAGCAGGGTAAATGGATGAACATTTTCAAACTAATTATTTTACTTTTCATCTGGATGTGCTGCTCAGGAGGTGAAATCCAGATACAAACCTGAGCTTTTCTGCTGTTCTGCTAACTGGTAGTGCTGGCTGGGTGTGATGCTGTTTATATTTCCCAGAGAAAGTGAAATGCACTTTTTTTTTTTTTTGGTGTCTGACAAACCCAGATTTACTCTGCGACAAAACAGAAAGCCAAAAAGCTCCTTAACCACCTGGAGAAAACAGAAACTGCACGATGGTGGAGAGAGCACTTGGTGCCAGAGTGACCTGGCACCCAGGGTGCAAGCTCAGTGAAACCCTTGAAATGCACCCGCTTGACCCAGACCAGGGCTTCTTCCCTTTCCTTTCTGCTATCTTTCTTCCCCCCATGCAGTGACAGAGGCTTACAGACTGGGGTTGCCAAAACTCACATTTTTTGATGGTTCTTTTATTGTGATTTTCCACCTCCTAAAAAAGGGCCAAAACCAAACACCGTAAATAAATGTCTTAAAATTGCAATGTAGCTGGAAATCAGAAGCTGCAGTCTGAACTATTTTTGCACACTCTCCAATTCATATTAAATTACAACATAATGTATAGCTAATAACACTAATCAGTAAATATGTTCCAGATGCCTGTCAATAGTGAAGAACGTAAAATCCAGATCTAGATCTGGCAGTTTCTTCTTAACATCTAGTTAATATTTTTTTCCTTTCAATATGTATGCAAAAACCGTTATCTTAACAGACAATTTTGGATAGTGATGAATGCTAAGGCATTTTTTACAAACTTAATGAAATGATATGGACTTTAGAATCTTTTCTAAGTAGAATGAAATGATGAAATCTTCAAAATGCATGCAAAGAAAGAAGCAGCAAAGGAACCCATATCTCCATGTTCAGTAGCCCTCTATGTGTCTTTTCTTAAGACTACCTGTAATTGTATTTTGTTTGGGTTTTTAAATAGTTTTGGCCTTTACGGGATTGGGTGGCTGTATAAAACAGTGTGTCCCTTATTTTCCTAGTATATCTTCCTAGCTTTTATGTTAGGAGGAACGTGGAATAATTCTGTATATATTTCCTCATTGTTTTTCATAATTTTATGTCAACTACTCATTAGTCATCTTTTTTCCAAACCAAGGAACCCTCTGTGACATAAACTCTCCATGTAGAGAAGCTGTTCTATACATTAGATAATCCTTGTTGCATCCTTTTGTAGCTCTCCTTTCTGCTGTGCCCTTGTGGAGGTGAGGGGATCAGAGTGTACTCAGTATTCAACCATGAAGGTAAAATGGCAGAATGATGTCCTCTGTGTTGTTTCACCTTTCCCTTCCAAAGGACTCCTGACATCCCATGTGCTGCCTGACTGCTACTGAGCACTAGCATGATGTTTTCATGGAGTTTAAAGACCCATTGTACCCATTGTAAAGAGGGGTTATTTTCCAGGCCCATGGAAATACAGGGCCACATGACCTGAATTCAGTGGATTTAATGTCTTCTGTAGAGCAGTTTAGACAGCCTAAATTGCATACTTCTGTGCTTTGATCCTACAGTACCATGAAGGAGCCTCAGTGCTGCTGAGAGAGAAGTCTTTCCAGCCAGCGAATAGTTAATATTATGCACATTAGCCCACTGAGAATTTGGGTAAAAATTATCTTCTGAGGAATAAAACATCAACTAAAGCTCATTTTTAAAAAGCAGAGAGGATGGTACTGGTGGTACTGACGTTCTGAGATTTTGATTCCTGGCCTCGGTTTCCTGTTTTCAGTAATAGTGTAACATAAAATAGAAAGTTAACCCAAGGACAAGGTCTGGAATCATATAGCTCTCTACTACCAGTAGCTGACAGGTCATCATCTCTCTTGTCTCCCTGGTGGATACTTAAGTGTTTCTGTGAAAATGTTGTGGGAACTTATGGGTCAAAGGAGGAAATCTGTAGTTGCTTTTGGGTTCTCGTATCATTAGACTGTGTGGGCAGAAGATGGTCCAAGTTGCTGTTTGAGGTTAGAATCAGACACCTCCATTCCAATTCAGGCAATGTTATTGGATATGGGTCAAGAAGTTTATATTAAAAGTTTAGTATCATTAAGTTATATCAGGTATAGCTCAACTACAATCAAATAGTAATTTCCTAGCTTGAGGCTCTCGTTTCACACTCAGAAGAAATAAAATATAGCCTGACCAAACAGAGATTGGGAGACAAGTGCATGCTCTACTTAGAGGTTAGCAACCTGATTTCTCTCTCACACCAGTTTTACGGTCATTTAGCTCCATTGACTTTGGTGGAATGAGTCCTGATTTACAGCAGAGCTTCAGAGCGGGTTTAAAGCCACATTATACAATAGCAGTGCTGGTGCCAGATCTTTGGGATTAAGGAGTGTTTGCATTGTGCATGCCATAGTGCTATCAGTTCTGAGGCCCTAAAGAAAATGTTTATTAATTTTTGATCCACAGAGAAGAGATTTTCAAGAAATTATTTAGATTTATGATTTGTTGCCTTTCTTTTATGATTCAGTATCAGTTATGTGGGGTTTTTTCAGTGATTTGTCATTTACCAAGGTAATCCTGGGGTTTCAAATCAAATATATAGGTTAGAGGTTTTACAGAGTTTACATATTTCTGTGTATTTTTGGTTGGAACAAATGCCCTCAACTTGAGATTACACCTCAAAAATGCTGTCAAATTTAAAAACAAAAACTCAACATCATAACGGATAGAATTATTTATTTTAGAAATGACTTGAAATTAGTTTACTTGCTCGTCACCTCTCCCATATGTGATTTTAAGTTTGCACACAAGAGACTACTAGTTCTTCAGTTTGATGTGCAACACCATAGGAGGTCTTCTGTGCTGATTCTTACCTCATCCTGATTTCCTAGCAGATAGGGGAAGACATCTGAGCAAGGAGTGAGGATCTCTGTTCTCAGCTTGACTCACGTTGACACAAAATATTTTTACTGTGGGAAAGCTAAGCAAACTGAACATGATAAACTCGCAATCTGCTTCACTGCTAGGTCGATACAACTATGCCTGCTGAAGCTCTCCTTTAGGAACTTAGCTCATGCGTGCTGAGGATGTGGAAAAGCACACGTGCTTTTGATGTCTCTCTGATGTCTCTCTTAAACTGCTGGAGCTCACCTTTCACAGTCCTTAGCAGCTGATCTGTCACTAGGCAGCTGTAGAAGGATCTTATCTTCATAGTGAGCCAGCCCTTATCTTCTTATCCAGTGCAATGGCTATGTTCTTTGGAGAAGAGGTCAGCTAACTCTCTCCCTTCTCTTTCCTCATAAAATGGTCTGAAGTGGGGCAGAAGCATCAGAAGTGCATCGCAGTGTCAAAAAGGATTTGTTTCCTGAGACATGTCATTATTTCTCAGTTCCCAGCATCAGAAACTAATCTCTCCAGGACACATAGGCTAGCTGAGCTCAAGACTCGTGTTCATGTTGTAATGATGTGATATTGTGTTATGAGTATTTCGAGCAGGAACAATGTTTTGCAACATCATATTAGGGATAATAATAAAAACCCCCATACCCTCTTTTCTCCCCCAAAACCAACCTCCACCATGATTATTTAACCAGTAGATCTTGGGGGCTTCAAGGCCTTTAGGTTTAGTGCAGGACAGACTTTGTTGAAGGAACCTGGTGGCTGTGGTGCCACCTCTCTACTTCTTTTCCTCCCCCTGCCCCCCAGAAAAAAACCCATCCTAACTCTAGGGAGCTTTTTCTTATGTGCCTGGCTTGCTGGGAGAGAGCCACATAGCTGTGGTCTGTTTGCTCAACATTAGCTGTGCTGCCCGCGTGTGAAAGCAAGCATGGAGGGTAGATTCTTCCTGATTTTTGTGGGATCTGGAGCAGATCCATGAGGAATGCTACTGTTTTCAGCACTTCCCTTGCTCTGCCTAAGACCAGGCACACTGAGATATGAATGTTGTTGCAGCTGCCACATACTACATATAAGCCACATGTTGACTATTATTGCTTTAAATGAGAAGGTCTTTGTTTAAAGTGCTGTTTTCTTCCATCTAGAACCTATCGGTTTTTGTGCAATACTTAATTTATATTTTTATTGTTGTTAGCGGTATACCTAGCATTTACATAATATCACATTTTGCATTTATAAAAACGACTGTACAGATATTTATTGTGTAGACAACTTTACAGTAACAGAAAACTAGCCCTTAATTAATGGAAACAAATTGGCCTATTCATTCTTCAATTGTTTGTATCATTTTATGTTGTGGTTTGTTTATTGCTTCTAGGTCTGCTTCAGTCCACTCCCCAAACAGTGCATTTCTTTAAAATATAATTAACTGTGTTGCATTTATGAGAGCTGCAGGGTCAAATCATGTTACTGCTGTCACCCTGCTGAATGCCATATCACACTGCCAGTGTTTGGACTGAGCACTAGTTGCTGGCTTAGGCAAGACTGGAAAGGAAAGGAAGACCTGGACACACTGACTACCTCAAAACTATTAAATAAAATTAGCCAGAGACTTTTCCTGGAGGCCAACTGGCAGGAAAGACCTTGCATTCACACAGCTAGACTCTCTTACTCTCCAAATCACAGTGGCCACATCCAAAATACCTACTGGAGATGGTCCCTGACACAGGTTTACACCCAAGCCGTGCTTTGGCCTTGTCTGGAAGAGCACATCAGGTTTGGGCCAAGACTATGCCACAGACCAGTTTTGTAGTATGGATGGTTTCAGGCCCATGCCTTGTTTAGTTTATTTGGTGTCAGAGTGAAACCTCAGTAACACTGCCAGGAGTCAACGGAAAACCCCTGTTGGCCTCAGTGACCAGAAGCCACTGAGAAGCATAATAATTAGTTTGTTCACCTCCTTCGCATTTGGATTCTTTTTTTCTCTCATTCTTTTTTGTACCAAATGAGTACTGAAACAAGCATTTTTAAAGTAATAGAGTAATAAAATCGTTTTGTCCCCTGCTCAAAACTTGTTAGTTTTGAACTATTGAGAATTTTATCACACAAGCTGAGCTTTTGGTCAAGCCAGCTTCAGCTTTCTTCCATGATGAGGGATCTCCTCTGGCTTTGAGCAAACAACTAAGATCTCCTATGACTCAGCGCCCCATTTGGATAAAAGGGTGAAAAGCTGCGAGGTGTTGAGATACAAACACACCAGGTGTTCTCACGGTTAAATAAGCATGCTAAACTGATGTGAACATAAACCTCCCTTTGATTTCTGTGTCAACTTTTTCACATGTCTGGGAAGGAAATTTATTTTAAACCCTGCAAAATGGACACGAGTGCATCCACCCCTATAGCAAGATGTTGTCACAATCAGAGCGCTGGGTGTGGATATGCCTGAAGTGTCCTACGGGGATGGCTGGGATAGTTTGGGGAGGTGGTGCTCTGTGTTTCTAGGGCTAACTGTGCATCTGTACTCCAGTTAACCCATGTAACACTGCCCTTCACAGTACTGTGTTATACTACTGCCTGCAGCATTATAAATAAGAATTGGGCAATTCATGCTATAATATTTTTCTCTATTCTAAAGATAAATGGCAGTGAAGGCCAAGTAGGTTTAAAAAGCTCATAATACGAAATTATTACATTAGGCCATGCTGCATTGCTGAGATTACAGAAAATGACCTACATGTATTGAATTAAACCATGATTTTCCAATGATCTCAGCAGCAGAATTGGGACATTTTAATCATTGCGTTATCAGTTTGGTAGGTAACTACTATACTGAATTGCTGCTCAAAATGAAAAACTGTATTGTTTTATCCAGAAGGTTTCTGGTTTCTAGCACTAGCCTGTACTTTTCTTAGAGCTCAGACATATGATTGAATTACTGAAGCTGACAAGTACTGATTTCAACGACATTTAAGCTAACGCATTTTTTGCCTCAGGTTTGCTACTGGCTAAGAGTGTGCTGTTAATTAATGCAGTCATTTGATGTGCAGCACCTTGCTGAACTATGAGAACTTGATTGTGTGCTTTTGCTCAATGCTCCTTTTAGGTTAAAAAGCCTCTTTGTTTCATAATTGACCTATTCATGGATCAGTCTCATAAAAGAGGCTATGGAGCCCACCATGTACATGGTCATACCTGGCCTGGGCTGAGCAAGTTTTATTTAATGAAAATGTTATGAAGAAAAGAATAGAATTGTTGCCCAGAATAATTTACACAGAAATAGATCTTTTTTTTTTTTCTTTTTTTGAAAAGCAGGAAGGATGTCAAAGCAGAGGAGGAACATTTGACCTAATCTACCTTTGGCTCCCTTTCTCTTCCCTTTCCGTGTTGCCTGTCAAGTCTGAAGCACTCTCCCATGGATGCTTGCAGATGGTGCCATCTCTGCTCAGACCAAGTGAGACCACTGCATCAGTAAAGGTTTGCAAGGCCACAATGTGTTTATTTTTGCAGTCTGATCTGGAGAGAAGCCATGGAGGGTTTGCGTCTCACCACCTCTGATAACAGTGGTGTTGAAAGTGCTCAGTGCATTCCAAGGCAAAGCCTTGAAGGCTGTGGTCTAGAGAGCTGTTAATGTTCCTCTGGAAGTACATGTAGATTCCTTTGGTCTTCACTGGGGAAACGCCTGTCTTTCCATTAAAAAAACCAAATAAACCAAAACAAAAGAAAACAAAGCAAAAAGCCCCAACACACAAACCCCCATCACACTAGTTGTAGTGGTCCAAATAAAACATTAAAAAACCAGTCTCAGCCCAAGTGCTCAATTTAGGGATCCTATGGAATTAGACAGAGGCTTGAAGCTTGACCCAGGGAGAAGTAACTTCATGGTCTTTTCATGGGCAGAAGGGTGCAGGCTCTGCCCGTGTGTGAGTGGCCTGTGGTGTGTGAGGACAATTAGCCCGGTGGGTATTGCCACAGGCTTGATCCTTATTCACACTGCATGGGCTCTGAGCTGTGCTACACAGCCATCACCCCAGGCTTCATCTCAGGATCCTTTTGAGCCTGTTTCAAAGCTGGATCCATTCAGTTTATATTCTCTCTACCAGTTCTCTCACCTATATTTATTTTTTTATTTTTTTTATTTTTTTATTCTTGCTACTTCTACAGCTGATTGTGCTTTGCCAAACTCCCCACTCCACCGTTTCTCCACCCCATATGTTTATATTTTCCTATTGCTGAGGCACGTTGTGGTGACCTGCCTGGACAGGGCTCCTTTATCACAGAGATAAACATGATGTCCCCCTCACATAGAGTTTCTATCATGTGTGACCTTTCATCTTGAACCGCCATGACCCTTTTTTTATTAATGCTGTACTGTGCTGCTTGCAGAAGCCAGGAAAGAAAATCTTTTGTTTCTAGATAGAACGCTGCTAAAGGACATGATACGGTCTTGTTTTTAATCCAGCTAATTAAAATCTGCATGTGCAGTGTAACTGAGAACGCAGCCTTCGCCCACCACTTTCCCACAGGCAGGGAATAAAGGCCTTTAGTGCAGCAGCAGTGAGCCACCCTTGGATAACAGAGAACAGAGCCCACAATTCATCCCAGCTTTCCTTATCATATCCGCGGAGGGCTTTCCCTTCCCTCCCCCTCTCTCTCCATGGAATCACTTACTGTAGCTATGCGCCTCTATACATCACTTCAGAATGTAATCAAGTTAAAAATATGTTGGCTCTTGTTTATCTGTGCTCCAGCGTGCTCGGACTATAATTTATTTCTAGTAAGAAAAAGAAGAAAAAGAAAGGAGGGGAAAAAAAAAAAAGGCGAGAAAAAGAAAGGAAAAAGAGGAAGAAAAAGAAAGGAAAGGTGTCTATTTCTAATGAAATGTCAAACCTATTTATGTTAAAACTGTTCTGCCAAGAACTAACTGAATAACACAGTTTAGCAGTTCACACTTTTGTTCGTTCATTTTGTAGGCTTTTTTGGATTTGCTGGGTGGTTGTGGTTATTACTAAGGCTGCCTTTTGTGTGTGTGTGTGTGTTGGGGAGAGGGTGCCATGGAATTTTTTTTTTGTGAAACATTTCCTTGGTTAGTTTTTCACTTGCTGCTTTTTGTTGGGTAACTGAAGTGGGGGAGGGAGGGGAAGAAGGAGGGCAGCCGGGTGGGAAGAAGTAGCGAGGGCAGAATGGGAAGCACTAAAATTGAGCCTCCACCTGTTTTCTCTTTCTTCAGTCATGTTTTATATGATGATGATGATGAGGTCAACAGGGAGCATAAAAATGTGCCAGGAGACTCAAAACTTGGAAGGAGCCTGTACAACGTGAGTAGAAAATACATTTCAGTGCATGTAAAGAAGCCCTCCCCCCAGATCTCCCAGTAAAGCACACAAACAGGCTTTCTGTGGGCATTCCCTGGTAACCCGCACAAAGAGCTGTTCAAACAGCTGTGCCTTCAGCTAAACACCATCCACGGGCTGCTACGGAAAATGCTGATTTTTGTGCATTAACTTCCCTAACTTAAATGCAGCTTATATAGAAATATATATAGAAATAAACTTACTATTATTAAAGGAAGGGATTTTGAGTCCTGAGTAAGTATGCGACATGTCAGGAAATTATTTACTTCCATTTGTCTGTAATGAATTATTCATGTATAGGTTGTACTCAGGGAATGATTAAAGAGATATGAAAAGCAGTGTTTTGAAATCTCATAAAGATTATTAAGTGACACCAGTCTAACTAAAGCACCTAATATCACATTTTTTAAATATCTAAGTATTTTCGAAACAGAGAACACAATGATTAAAATAAAAAGATAAAAAGAAGTACTGTGCTGCCTGTATATTAAAAAATGTTAAGTTGGTTAAGTACAATAGTGCTTTTCATCACAACTTGGCTATCCTATGCTGTCCTCTGTAAGCAGGAATAAAGAGAACTGTAAATTTTTCTGCTTTCAGTACCTATGGAAGGATAACATTAAATGGGAAAGAGCTATTAGTACTTATATAACTATTTATGTAACATATCACAAAATTACAACAATCATAAATTTTTATGTACTCTGGAATTAGTGTCTAATCAGTAAAACAGTGAGAGATAACATGACATTTATCTGTATTTTACCAATTTAAATTTTTTTTTCATATTTTGAGGAATATATTCAATAATTACTCTTCAATAGTGACATTTCCTTTGATACAGTAAAAAGATTAATGACAAGTCGCATATTTTTTATAAAATAAGTGTTTGCCTATTGCCTAAGCAATATAAGATTGATTAAGCTTTTCACGTTCCTTTTAAGTGTGCTAATCCTAATAAATATGACATTTTTTATTGTTGCTTAGCAGCCTTCCGTAAGTATTAAAATTAATCTGTATTCTGGAGACACACATCATTTTTATGGGCAGATGTGATGTTAAATAATGTTGTGTGGTTCTATGTAGCTAATAACATAATTAAGGGTGGGGATTATTATTTTTGTCACTACTAACTGCTATTGTAGAGCCCTTCTTATGCAGAGGGCACATAACAAGAGCTGAAAATCTACCACATTGCTATTTTAGTCACACATGACAAACAGCATGGTGTAAATTCCCTCTCAAAGTTACTGAAGGATGCTGAACATCAGGGCATGCTAAAGGTCAGGCTTGATAATGGGGCATAAGTCTTAGATCCCCCACAGTGAACACTTAATATATTGGAAATCAGGGTGCCTTTACTAAGTCCTTAATGCATAACTACTTTATGCATTCAGAACTGCATCCAAAAAATCTCGCATGTGGGAGTTGAACCTGCACTTCAGATGTTTTGGTTCATCTGTGTCACCAGTAGCCATTTACAGGGACTCCTCATGGATGAAGCCATGGAAAATAATATTGTGACAAGAGCCACCTGCGACTTCAGCTTTTTATATCAAATAATTTTCAAAGTTTTCTGTTTCCATTTCAAAAGTTTATTTCAAAGTTTTCAAATTTTCATAGTTAGTATCTCTACTTTTTATGTCACTATTAATCTTCTGCACAGCAGATATATACTGATCTGCCAGAAGTAAGAGCAAATTCTACATTAAGTGAAAGTTAAGAAAGCTGAAGAGGCTGACATGTCAAAGATTCCAATTACTTAAAATGTTCAGCTATGGCTACAGAAAGGTCCCCTTAAAATGATCATTCTTCTTTCCTATACTAACCTCATATCAAAGCAAGTTCTTAAATCAGTGCCAAAAGAATTGAAAAGAATAATTGTGATTAAATTTCTTTTGACGCTGCAAATTCCTCTCACAATCCAATTCTCAGATTTCACTGCATCCCTTCCAAATAAAAGCCATCTAGCCCAATTGTGCAAGAATGTTTTATAAGGCTATGAAACAAAGGGTCGACTAATTACGCTCTTTCTACGAGCGATGAAGACCATGGCAGTAATGCTTCATCCAAACTGATGATTCAGGGGGACAGTAGGAGGCAGCTGCTGAATTGCAAACAGAAACATGAGTCACCCTCTCTCTGACTCTTAAAACAAAACAAAACAAAACAAAACAAACAAAACAAATGATTAGAAATTACTTTCCCTATCCTCAGAGTAGAGCAAGAAAATGGCAACTCATCTGTTCTAATACCCAGGTTTTCAGCTTTCCCTGAAAGAAATACAGTCCTGGATGTACTTTCTACTAACATCAGGAAGACAGTTTTGGACTGGAAGAGTATCCAAAGTTTGGTTTTCTGGGATTTTGCCCATTAGCAACTAGCCAGAGTTTGGCCCTATGAGAATGATGGTATAATTACATTTATCAGCAATGCAATAATCCAAAGAAAGGCAAAATAACGTGTTTTGCATGTTTTCTGGTACCAAGGGATTGCCATTTTCTGCTGTTGTTATTTAGAAATACATACATATGTATATGTAGCTTTTTTAGTTCTCTCAAAAGAAATGGGGTCTGGGTTACATCTGGGCAGGCTAACTAAACATTTATTAATGTAAGTAAAATAATTCATGATTCATCCCACCTTTATGAACTTTTTGTATACTGAAGTTTGATTCATTTCTCTCAGACCTACAAGCAGTATGCATGTGCATGGCTCAACACTTCTGCCTTGCTCCCTGTCACCACAGGAGGATTGGGATAGCCTTCATGTTTGCACCAGGTCAGAAAGGACATTGGTAGCCACAGCTCTTTTGCTGCCACTGCAACACCTTTTGGGTTTCAAACAGCTGAAATGTGGTCTCTGACAGCTTTAACATATTAGGAAAAATGGAACATCTCTGAAAGTTTCACTTAAAAATTTAGCCAGCATCAGATCTGGCATAATTTGTTTTTCAGAGATAAACACGCCAGGAAAATATTCCTGAAGACATGTAGTTGTTGGAGTTTACCTCTGACGGCCTCTTTGGGAAACACACTGAAATAATGCACAGGTACAAGGCACACATAAAGCCTACAAGCACTTCACCAGGTGGAAAAGCCCAGTGACAGCTAAGGAGGAGATGAAACAAAAAAGACTGAGTTCAACAAAACACACACACACTTTCCGAATAAAGTCAACTGAAAGGTCAAGAGAATAATCTGAGTGATAAGCGATGCAGTAAGGCACACACTAAAAGTCACTTTCAGCTGTGCTTCCAAACAGCTTCCTGCTTGAGTAAACATCGTTTCAACCTTATTCTTTGCACCTGCAAGTTTGTTACCTGGATTAGCCTAATACTTAACACCTGCCCTGCTGCTTCACTCCCCTCCCCTCCCCTTTGGAGCTGCCTGAGCTGATGCCTGGCCTTGGTGCTTAGAGCTTGGGCTGAGGGTGCTGTGTGCTTTTCTTATCCATTACAACATTACTTATTTTCTTGGCTTTGCTTCTAGAAATCTATCAACAAACCTCTTAGTTGTTTTTTTTTTGCTTTGGTTTGGTTTTTTTTTAAGACATCATCTGCTGTTTTTATTTCTCTACAATAATACCTGTCATGTCTTGAAGCTCTGTAACTGTCCTTTATGTAAACCTGCAAATTCTACTCAAAATTTTTTGAGCTTTGTTTAATCATTTTTCTGAATTAACTACTTTTTCTTATTTTCTAGTTACAGTACTTTTCTTGTCTTTCACCTCAAATGCTTTTCTTCAGATAGTAGGATTTTTAATTTATAATTTTATTCTCTCTCTTTTGTACTCCAAATTGCTCAAAACTTTCTGATCTTGCTTATCACAGCCCTTGCTTCTCATGAGATTTTCAGTGACTACTATTTGAACAGATGGAGTTTCTGTCTCTTCCATTTGAATCTGGTAAGTAACCTAACAAAAGTTAGGGGGCATTTGTGTCACTTGTGAGTTTAAGATTCAATTTCTTCTTTTACCAACAGCCAAGACCATCATTGGCTTCTGCAGTGAAGAAGAAAAGTATAAGCCACTCAATTTAAGCTGAGGTTCTGGAGGAACTGTAGTCTTAAAAGAAGTGAATTTAGGAGGCAGATGTAAACTTTCTTAATGTGATGAAACCTAATACGGTCCTGTGAAGTGTGTTTTAAAAAATGAAAAGTGCTAATTAATCATGCTTTGAACTTAGTATACAAGTTGACTTTTCAACTTTGACCTTGACTTAATTAGCTAGCAAAATACTTTTAAAATTTCTTTTTTAGAAATTCGTTATATGTTGCCTTGATGAAGATAATAACATAAACTTAAGCAGTTTTAAGATTCTTCCTTCCATTTCTAAGCACTTACTCCTGGAACCAATTCTGCTGAAGTCCCTGGGAGCAAAGGAGTAAACCATCTGGCCTGTGAGCTGGGAGAGTTTCTGTTCTCATTCTTACCATAGTTCTGTCTTGCCTGGTATCCTGCTTTGTCTCTGTCAGGTTCATTATGAAAATAAATTATCCTTTGTCAGTATGTTGTTGGTAGATTTAAATAATTCTTAACAGATTAGTGAGACACAGGTTTTCTTTGCAGAAATCCTGCTGATTAGACTCTGTGGCATACTGAACATCCAGCTGTTTTATTATTTCACTTTTAATGACCATTTCAAGTAATGCCCTGAATAACCAGTAGAGATCCTTCTAAATAAAGGTACAGAACTTGCTACCTCTAGTCTTCTGGAATAGTAGTTGTTTTCATGCAGACTAAAATTTTAGTTTCCTCACAACTTGCATGCCTTGTGGGTCTGGTAAATTTTTTTGTGTCGTATTTTTGCAATTCAAAATCTCAGATAGTTTCTCCTATTTATTACAAAACCAAAAAAAAAATCCAACAAGAAGGTTTGAGTTTAGAAATCCCCTGATATTCTGAGCAAAGAAATCTCATGCAAGAAAATAATTTAGGTCTCAAATGCCTCAGCTTTTTAATTGCTTTCTTTAGGCCTTTCTCATCTAATATGATCACTGACTGTTGTGTGAGCCTTTTACTACTGATGGACATACTGATTTTTTTTTTTTTTTTTTTGCTAGCTCTCAGCTTCTGATAAACACTCGAATTCATGCCCCAGCTTCCTGTTCCTGATATGCAGAACAACTGGCCTAACTAGAGATGAAAAATAGTGAGAGAAACTATAAGATGTAGGAAAGGAGAATTACAAACACCAACTCAGTATGAGCTTTAGAATGTTAAAAATTATATTCTAGAGATTCAGTTGTTATGTAAATGAACCTGAGATTTTTTTGTTGTTGCTAATATAAAATTCTTTAGGTTGTAAACGATTCAATCAATGCATGGCTGTTTCTCATTAGTGGTGGCTGTCACTAAAATGAATATGTTGCTGAGTGTTCAGTTTCTGGGAAACGTGGTTGAAACATGAGCAGCTCTCCCGATGCAGAGCTCAGAGTCAGATGTTTTCAGAGGGGGATGTTCCCCATTAAGTAATGACAGAGAACCATACGGAACACATTACAAATCGAAATACTGATTGATGAAGTGCCTGTGGTCAGCTTTCTACAGAAATGAGAATTTTGAAGGTATTATCACATCAGCATGGAACTGATCTCACGTACAATCACATTCTGTTTTCATTTCTTTTTTGCTTCACAGTCTCGCATGTGCTGTTCCAGATCACGTTTATAGTGAGCAGGACCTCAGACCGAAGGAAATAAAGTGTCAAGTTTGAGCTCTGATGTTTCATTGATTTAGCCCAGTTCACAGAAGCCCAATAAGTCTGAGTTTGTTCACACAGCTGGTAAGCTATAAACTCTTTCTCCCTGTAGCAAACTTCTCTCCTCCTTCCCAAGAGCTGAGAGGGAGGACTCGGGGAGTGCTGGAGTATGGTGGTGTTGGGGAGGGAGAAGGGGGATCACCTGGTAAGGCAAGGTGGGTCCTGTGCAGATTTGAATTTACCAGACTAAAAGCTCTACTTTGGCTTCCCAAAATCAGATGCTTTCCTTTTCCTACTTAACTCACTTGTGGGGGTTCAGTAACGAAAATCAACTGGTTCATGCTGACTTCAGGCGAGATTGCTTGATTGGTTTGCATTCAAGTTACTTATTACTTGGGCTTCATGTTGAGGGTTGTTTCAGATACAGTGACCTCTTCTGTTTTACACAGAAAGCAAACAGGGCTGGTCGTACAAAATATATATATAGCTCCTCACTGTATACACACATTGCAAGTGAATGCATGTCTGAATCACAGCACACTTAAAGAAAAATATATAGTCAAATGGTAAATTTAGAAACTTGGGTCAAAGTATCTAGCTCTTTTTTTGCCAAACAATTCTTAAATGGTGCTTCAGTGAAAACCTGAGCAGGAATAGACTTAGATATATATTTAGCACAGTGTTACAAACACTTGAGTATTTCTGTTTCTGGGATCCCAGCATGAGATTATTACAGTGCTAAGGCACATCAAGTTTGAGAGCCAAGTCTTGCTTATGCCTTGGCTAATGGAAACTCACTCAAGTGAATAGAGTTGCTAGGTTTACGTTAGCACAGCTGAGGCCACAGGTTGGCTCGGGACCCAAGAACTTGAATGCAAGGGGAAGTAAAATCAAATGTCTATAAATGCCTAGAAATGTGAGCAGTGGACTGGGCCTAAGACTACAACCAAGAAGAGAGAAATATCAGATGTTCATGTTAAGCCTGTTAATGATAATGTTAGGGTCTAATTTTTCATAATCATTGATTTCAGAGAATCAGACCTGATAATTCGGAATTGTGAAGAATATACAATTTTTAGCTGAATTCTCTTAAAACTAAATCTGTGAGGCTTACAGCAAAAAATATAATGGTCTCCTAGCCCTCTTAATACAGATGAGGTTTGTTAAGTTTTTTTTTTTTTTTCATTTTCAAAGAATTAGCCATGGTGAACTGTTTTCTGGGGATCTGATTTCTGCTCTTCAGACTTCTACCAATGTTGTTGAGATTGCAAAACATATATACCTTGCTGATAAGCAATTTGTTAGTTTTCATTTTGTGTTTATTTGTGGCAGAAATCTGTATTGGTATGTATGCAAACAACAGTGTTTAAGTGCTTCATCAATTCAAAGGTTAAATAAAAGTAGAATAAAATGAGAAAACATGTACAAGCAGCTGTTCAAGGATGTTGGATTTAAGCTATCTGTAACCTTGATAATTAATTCAGTGTTCTTCCTCTCTTATTAAAATGCAGACATTATAATGATAGTAATGATGAGTAATTAGCTGAGATCTTACTCAAACCTTTCAGATATTACAGTCATTAAATACTAGGAGAGTTTTTGATAGTGATGGTTAGTTGTTGGCAACAGAGACAGACTTCTAATAAGGCTGAAGGACTTCACAGTAGGAGAAATACTGAGAGAACTGCAACCATCATTCAGATCACCTTCCTCATATACAATCTTTTTACTATGCCAGAAGACCCTACCAGTTGTCTTGGCTCCTCATACCAGAGCCTGAGCTCTGCTCTCAGAAAAGGCGGTTGCAATTGGACTTTTGGAACCACCCAGTAATGTGAGTTTGGGCTTAATGGGGTACAGATCAGGAAAGACTCACTGAGCTAGTATCTGGCATGAGTTTCAGATCTCATGTAATCCTGCTCATCTTGGAGGATCAAATGCTTCCGAGTCCTCCCTGAAACTGCTCCCTCAGCTGAAGATGAGCAATAGGAGTGATCCTTATCTGAAGAGGAAAGCAGCTTAGATAAGGAGAGGGAAATGCTGATGGGATTTTCTCAAATATTGTGTGAATCTCCAGGAGAAATGTCAGTATGGGGCATTCCTATAGCACACTGATTGGCCTGGGATAAATGGTTGAGATTTTGGTGCCAGAAGGACTAGTACTGGACTGGGTGTCTACTGGCATAGGCACATAACCACATTTCTGACAGTGTAGCCAGAAGATAAGTTTTGTGACTTCCAGACTTGCTCTGGTGTGGCATGAAGAGCAAGGGTGTAGTTCCCTGGCCCTTAAAGTTGCTCCAAGCTGGGGCTGAGCAGGCTTACTGTCCTGGAAACCCCTGGTAGTCCATTTGAACCACTCTCCTGAGCTGGAGCTGACACTGATGTGAATGTGTGGTGAACACAGTTTGAGCTGCAGAGATCAGTCGGATCAGTTATTGGCAGGCTGAGGACAACTATTTTCTTCCCAGCACTAGGTAACCCTAAAACTCATAAACACTATCAATGATCCTGAGGTTTATCTGTGGATCAGTTAAAATAAGGAATTCCTCTTTCTCCCTCCATTGAAAGTTTCTAAGTTTCCAGTGGGATCTAAATCAGGGAATTAGGAATCTAGATATTATTGAATTTATTTGCTCCAGGACTCGGCTTGTTCTTGTATACTTGAAGATAACAGAATAGTTTTGACTTGGATAAAAATTCTTGGAAAACACTAGATGTATTGCTATAGCTGCTGTTACCACTTTCCACAAGTATGGGTTTTGGAGAGAGAAAACTTGCTAATATAATCAGCTTTATTACAGATTTAAATTTCCTTTCATTATTGTATCTTTAGAATGCCATTGTTTGATTCCATTCCTTTGAGGAGGATTGCTTTTTTTTTTTTAACTTGCCAATTCTTATACATTTCATCAGCATTAAAATTAATATTTTCACAATGCTCAAGTAATTTAAGACCCTTCTCTCTTTTTCATATGTAATCTGGAGCTTACATGTGGGTCTGGAAATGCTATTACCTGCCAAAATTGTAGTGAAACTGGTATGATATAGTTATCTAGGATTTCTAAGTCTCTTGGTCTCCTGTAGAAGATCTGGCACTAGTACAACCATTTAAGTTACTGGTATGTGATTTTATTGAAAAACATCCCAGTATGACCACATTTATAGATATAAAGACATCCTGTGTTGTTGCTTTCCTATGCTGCTATTTCCTTTCTAGATTGAAATACATGATACTGCTAAAAGTACCAGTGTAACTGCATCAGTATTAAATGCTATATTAACTATAACTGACATCTTGCTGAAAGTTGTCACATAGGCTCTGAAGTGCTAGTCTGTTTTGAAACTAAGATTTAATTCCACAAAACTTCTTCACGTTCTTTTTAGATTAGGGTTTTTTTTTCTTTCTGTTTGGCTCTCTTGAAAGTCAAGAGAGTTTTTACTCTTGAAGTTAGGTTTATGCTGTCAAATCAGATGAGGATTCAGTCTTCAGGTAGGACATTGAGTATTATTATTTCTGTCTTACAATAATGATATGAGGCTCAAAGCTTTTGGAGAAGACCTAGCTCTCACCAGAGATGAGTCCATGCTAATATTGCTCTTCTTTTGTGGGGCTTATTTTGAGCTTTCTTAGAATTTTTGAGGCAGTCATCTGAGAACTAAACATCATAGCTGCCTGAAAAGTAAACAAATGCTTTTAGATGTGGTGGGCAGATCAGACTGGGTATGAGTTCTAAGAATGTACAAAATTAAGTCAGCTTTATTTAGCAACAGAACAGTTCTTGCACAGTGGTAGCATCACACGTGACTCATCTGCAGTGTTGCAACACCATTAACCAGAGAGATTGGACACAGAGATGACTGTTCTTGGCCTTGTTGAGAATACCAGTAAGAAGCTTAACCACTGCCAGTTGTGCTGTTTCTCAGTTTAGGTGTTAGTCATATACCAAAAAAAAAAAAAAAAATTCTGTTGTTCACTAACAGACTTTAGTCACACTAAGTATTGAACATACCTAAGCATTACAGCTGCTGAATTTCCATAGGCCACTCCAGGACTCCTCCCATCAGAACAGCTGGGTGGTCACATCTGGCCATCAGGGAACATTGGGTCTACTTTTTCAACAGGAAAACTGGTTTGGACCCATGACTGTCATAGTTGCAGGTCATGTATTGATCTGTAGTGTCTGTCCTGTTAGAGTAGTAATTATGTACTATTAATCATTACATTTTTCTGAGAGCGATGAAGTTTCCACCACCATGTGCTTTCCTGGGATGATGTGGGACACCCACCCCCCCAAAAATACCTCCAACCCCTTTGTGTTCTGCTCATTTCTTCTATAGAGTGCAAACTGTGCGTTGCTAGAAGGGCCAGCAGTTGTTGCCAGCCCCGTCGTGCACTTTACAGTTTTGCTTCTATTTATCCCCCTGTTGGTTCTTTTCTTTGTTTTGGTTTTTTTTGTGGTTTTTATTCTTTTTTTTTCCTGAATTGTCTGATTACTGAAAAGCACCAAAGACAAAAGAAGAACATAAAGAAAAGGTAGGACTTCTTTCTTTTTCTTGGGGCCACTCTGCTTCCAAGAGCTGTGAAACGAGAGAGCCCTTCTAAGTCCCACAGCAAGAGCATGTTTTTCTGTAAATGCTCTCTTGCTCTCACTTGCTTTAAAGCATACATCTGACACAAATTAATCTGCAGGGTTTTTAGTCATTTCCCATCCGCTGGTGGGGCAAATTAGACTTGCTGATGTTGTTTTGGCCTAACCCTGAAGCAGCATGAAAGGAATGGCCCAGAGAGAGAACGAGCATGTTCTCCTTGGCTCTTCTTCGATGTACTCTCTGGCCTGTTCAACAAAAAAATTAGTTCAATTGGCCTGAAAGGCACTGGGAGATTGAAAACCTCTCTGTAGTACCTTAAAGAACCAAAATTACTTAATTAACGTGGAGGCCATTATGCGCAGTTACCATATGAATGAGTAAGTGCACTGCCTGTGTTACAGAGCAGGAAAGAGGAGAGGATATCTGAGGTCAGCCTTGTCAGAGTAAAGGAATCCTAAACAATGAGGGCATTGGTTTAAGATTTGAGGAAGAATTTGAAAAAGAGCCCTGAGAGTGAAATTAAATGAAGCATGGGAGAGTATTAGTGGAGATTAGCAGCGCTGTGAAGGAACCCAGAGCAGACTGCCAATCGCCCCTAAGCGCAGGCAGCTTTAACTGGGCTGCTGCAGACAGGAATTAGGCAGTACGCTGCTGGAGTTGGACTGAAAAGTATTTTCTTGAGCAATGTTAAAGAGTTTCCACACCCTCTCTCTTTCATTGACTTCTAAAAGTGAACATGCCCCTATCAGCTGCGTGGGTTTTTTTTCATGGTTTATCTTTTTTTTTTTTTTTTTGCCAGGCACAGAAGTAGAAAAAAAGAGTCAAGATTTTAAAAGCACTCTGGCACTCTCTGTGTAAATGTGAGATTCGGTCAGTAGTACAGGGTTGTCATCGCAAATGTACTGCTTCAGATGAGCAGAGGACAAAGCCTAGCAAAACTAATGAAATTAATGCCTGTGGTTAGAGTTGAATTTGGTGAAGGAACTGATAAGATACATTTATTCACACATAGAGTGAAAGGGATGGATATTGATTTAGTGAAAACTCGATTATTTTTCCAAAATGTGAACTCTTCCAGAGATCTAAATTTTTCTGAGTTCTTTGAGACCAATTCAAAATTTTTCTCTCTGGAGTTTATCTGATGAGCTGTAATTTCCAGAAAGCAGTACCTGCAACAGAACAAGAATGCATAGAAGAAGAACAAGCTGAAGGCAGTAATATTTTCGGAAGATAAACAGCCTTGGGGAGAAGGACCTGGAGGTACTGGTTGATGGAAAAACTCAACATGAGCCACAATGCGAGCTTGTAGCCCTGGAGGCCAATTGTATCCTGGGCTGCATCAAAAGCAGCGTGGCCAGCAGGTTAAGAAAGGAGATTCTGCCCAATACTCTGCTCTTGTGAGACCCCATATGGAGTATGGTGTCCAGCTCTAGAATCCTCAGCACAAACATATGGATCTGTTGGAGCGGGTCCAGAAGAGGGCCATGCAGATGATTGGGATTTGGAGCACCTCTCCTATAAAGATAGACTGAGGGAGTTGAGGCTGCTCAGCCTGGAGAAGAGAAGGGTCCAGGGAAACCTTAGAATGGCCTTCCACTATTGGGAAGGGAGCCTACAAGAAAACTTGAGGGACTTTTTACAAGGGCATATAGTGATTGGGCAAGGGGTAACAGTTTCAAATTGGAGGAGGGCAGATTTAGATATCAGGAAGAATTTTTTTACAATGAGGGTGGTGAGGCACTAGAACAGGTTGCCCAGAGAAGTTGTTGAGGCCCTATCTGTGAAGTGTTCAAGGCCAGGCTGGATAGGGCTTTGAGCAACCTGGTCAAAGGTGTGTCCTTTTGTGGCAGGGAGGTTGGAACTAGGTGGTCTTTAAGGTCCCTTCCAATGTAAACCATTCTATGATTCTGTGTTGGCTACAGCATTTATTTTCTTGGCTTTGGTTTCATTTGCTATCTCTTTGAAGCAGTATTCACTTGCGTTTTCGGAAGTAACAATCTTAACTGCTGGACATCAGTTCCTAGCACTCGTTTTTCCTACCCTCTATAAACAGTACCGTTGCTATGAGCGAGGGGAGAGAAAGTGAATTATTTCTCTGAAAATATTTTATTGTGTGTAAGTTTTCCAGAAGACGATGATCTTGAGTAACACTTGCAAAACTATCCACAGAACCCTGAGCTGAGACCTGCCAGGGCCCGTAAGAAGTCAGGGATCATGTTTAGACCACATCCTTCAGTAGTAACTACTGATCCTGTTTGACTTTGTGGATTGGTAGCTCCTAACAGCCTTGGAAAATCATCATTCAGTGCTTTGGTGGTAAATGCTCTTGTACTGTGATACCAAATAGCTGGTTGCATGGATTTAATTTCAAGTATCAATCTTTGTAAATTTGCACTGAATCCTTCTCTACATCTTTACTCCTAAAGGCTGTAGGTCGAAGATCACTTGCTGGGGTTTAACCTTCCAAAGCACTCTCTTGAGACACTTGGGGAACCCCTGTGCCTGAACTGAGTAGTTGAACTAGATGCTTAAGTTGCCTTGTGAAGAGCACACTTAAAACCTCACTGGTTTATGTCTGTAAAATATTTAAGCCCTTCTGGGAAAGGGTAGGTGGGTGGGGGAAAGGACACCACACCAACTATCCCTGAATGTTAATAATCCTAATAGTTTTCAAGTAACACCAAAACTGGAGTCTGGCTGGTGCTATAAATTGGAGTAAATCAGTGGAATCCACACAAATGGTGCTTCATTGCATAATCTGCATTTCAGAAGCAGATTAGATGACATTTTCCAATGTTCCGTCGGCAGCAATTGGTTCATTCCTCTGCAAAAGAACAATTTAAGTAATTGAATTTTCCCTCAGGATAGGAAAAAATTACCCCCCTTCCAGCTCTGTCTTTTTTTATTTTCCCTTCTATTAATTTAATTGAAACCAAAATTGTTTGAAATATTAAATACCATTGGAGGCCTCCCATTACTGAGGCTAGAGCTCTGTGGGAAATACTTTTTTAACCTGCAAAACATTTGTATTTTCCTAAACATTCCTGTTCTGCTCTGAGATACAACCAGCCCCCTTTAAAGGCAAGAGTATGTGTACTTGTGTTTATGTATGGGTGTTAGCATTATGAGAGTGGTATGTACCCCCTAGAAGTTTTAACTTCAAAATGACTTTTTTTGTTGTTGTTTTTCTTGATGAAAGAAAAGAAAAAGTTGCCAAGAAAAAAAAGATGTGAATAGTTATATGACTTCATTCTCTATCCAGAGCTTGAGCAGGCTTGCCAGCAGGGCATTGCCTTTCAGCTGAGCACTCTGTAGGTTAATCTGAAGGCCATTACAAGTCTGAAACAAGTAGGAACCAACGCAGAGCATGGCTCCACAAGTACTTAGCCAGACTGCCTTCAAAACATACTTTGCAGCCTGGCGGAGCAAGAATTAAATTCCCTTTGGAAAGCAATGTTGCTTTAGGAGACTTGTGACTCACTAGTCACCAGTTCTATAGATGTCGTGCAGGACTTTGGGGGTAGTTTTCCAACCTGGGCCTGGCTAATCTGTTCCACCTGGCCTAATGGAGTGTGTGTGAGTGGCTTGAGCTGGGCTTTGCAGGGCAGCAGAGGAGGTGTGCTCGGGCAGTTGGCTGCAAGCTGGGCTGGGAGGCAGAACCACCACTTGTGCCACAGATGAGGCCAGTCTATGATGGCGTATGAATTTGGAGACAGCAGAAACAGTTCAGGAAGCCCTCCAAGCAAAACCCCTGACCAAACCTGTTGTGCGTCTGCATGTTTATTTTTTTTTCACATGAAAAGAAAATCATACCATATAAATGGGAAACAAAGATGAAGCTATTTTTTTTTTTTTTTTTGATAGCTCTAGAGAAAAAAAAACCTGACAGAGGACTTGCACATCCTCTAAATAGTCGGCATTGCTTCCGGTAACAATATGTGATACTCCTGCTAATTCTGAATTGACCATGAAGTTACTCTTGCACTGCAATGCTGGTTGCTCAACATATGGCCTAAACAGAGTTTGCAGCTGAGTGTGACTTTCTGTTAATGTAAGGTATAATGACCAAATTTTGCCAAATATTAATCTAATCAGTGCTGGAGGACATGTTCAGTTAAGAATGCTTTTTCTACTAGACATGTTGCAGGCGATGTATTCCTGAACCATTAACTATCCCTTTTTCTCCACTCCCATCTTAATAAAACACAGTAACTTTTTATTGAAATGTTTTTGTGTTCAAACAGACTAACCCTGACACTGCCTCTTAATGAAATCTAATTACAGAAATGTGATTTCATTTTAAGAGGTTTTTCTCTGTCCTTGCCAGTTCACAGCGATCCTTTGCCTTAGAGATCCCAGGGAAGAGAGACTTGTATTACTTAAAGTTTCAAGTTGTATTTTTCTTGTGTGAACCACAAATATATTAACTTTCAATGATTCACAAATTAAGCTAATAAAAATAAAGGCAGCAATGCCTGTAGGTTCATACTTTCGAAGAGTTTGGGAAAGTGTTTTTTTTTTTATTATTTCAAAACCCAGAAAAACAGCTGGGGTCTCAAGAAAAAACAAGCAATGCACGAGATCAAAAACTATGTAGTTCTTTTAAAGGATTCTGAATAACTAATCCAGTATTAAGATTCCTTTTAATGTCTGGTGCTCCTTCTAATTGGTTAAGCTACTTAAGGAAGTATTTCAATGTAATCATTAGCATAGAAAGCATGATTGTTTATGCCTTTTGATCATTGATGCTATCAGGGAAGAAGTTGAATTTTAATATTCTTGAGAAGGATGAGTAGAGTTCTGACTGCCATCCAGGCTTTTGGTTGTAACGTTATACGTCTAAGATCGTCAAGTTGTATATAGATATCATCTTATTTCCTCTCATCAAATGCTTTCATAATAAATGCCCTTTTTGTGCTATTTATTCTGTGCTGTCCAGTGAGTTCCTTGGGAATCAAATAATTTAGAAGTAAGGGGGAGAGAACACATTCTCCTTTTTGTAGGCTGTGTGGACCATATTGTGCCCTGCAGAAAAATACTAGCTTTGGATTTTTTAATTAAGTATCTGACTTCTGAATTTCTATGATTCAGTGTGAGTAGCTGTAGAGGCTAAATCATCTGCCATCTGCATTTCATCTATTCATATTTGACTTAGGTCAACAAGGTCTACCAAAGTAGGGATAAAGAGTATTTATGCAAAGAAATGTATCAACTAGTTTTGGTTCGGCAAGTTTACCAACATGTTCTTTTGCTCTGAAAATTGAGAAGCAATCTTCCCAGGTGAAGATTTCCTACAACATTTCTCGTGCTTCCAGCCTTGAGATATTGTTGCCTTACTGGGTTTTGCTTTTGGTTCTTTTAAATCCACCCACAGACAACATGCACGCCATGAAAAATATGAAATTAAAAGATAGCTGGTCTGGTGATGTATTCTAAGTACTCAGGTTTGTCCATGGCATTTGTCATGGGCTAAATTCATTCTTAGCACCAGCAGATACCATAATAGTGCTTGGTCCTTAATGACGCCTGATAGTAGAAATCAAAGGAATAGCATCTTTATTTTAAATTGCTTAAAAATCATAATTATACTGTTAGGGATATGTAGTTGTGCCTTTTCTGGACTGAACCCATGGAGAACTTCATACGAAAGAAATCCATTATGGCTCCGCACATGAAGTTGAAATTTTAATCTGGGGAGAAACTGTACTGGTTGTATGGTCCTGCTGCCTTGGATTGTGGCCAACAGTAAAGCTGATTTTAAAAAGTCTGTCCAAGCTAGCATCAAACCATTGTTTGTTAGGTAGGTAGATAGGGGTATTACATGTTTATCTACTTTGGAGTGAATCTAGAAAGCAGTTTTTATAAACATACTTGTTACTGAATTCAAAACTGTGTTTTGTGAATCATTAGCTCACGCTGTGCTCCTAGGTAGGCTCAATTTTTTGGGCTGACTTTCAAAGTGCTGATGGGAGCACACCCACGTAAGTAGAGCTGAGTGAATAATGAAAGGGCGATTAATTTATCTGATACATTTTTGGTTAGGTTCAAGACGTTTGCAAGAAAATTGATTGGGGGGATAATATTTTACACTGATGAGCAACTACCGAGTCCTGGAAATAAAAGCTGTGCTGTGGAGCTGCTCTCTGCCTACGTGTGTGCTCAGGCAGCTCTGGCACGCAGGCTGGTGGAGGCAAACGAAACCTTGGGTTCTGGAAAGCCACGTCTACCACTCTCCCCCTCCCCCAAACCCTGCTTTCTGCTGATGTATTTGCCAGTAAAACCCAACCCTGTGAACATTTGCAGACACCAGTCATAAAAACAGGCCAGGCCAGGCGCAGCAACAGTTAGAGATAATAGAAAAACATAGAGTCATAGAAAATGGGTGTTTTCTGTTTTGGTCCCCCCACCCCCCAACCTGTCCTCTTAGGAGCATTTCACTGGGAAGGAAAATAATTTAGTTATCATGACAGCTGTTGCAGATTGCTGAATTGGTTTAGGCAAAACTCTAAAATTTGATTCCTTATTTCTGCTTACACAGACTTTGTAATGTCTTTTGGAGAATCTTTTTTAAAAGGTCTCTGAATCATTGTAACTTAATTGCATTAAAACTTCAGAGACAGTCATTCAATTTCCAGTTATGGCCGTTAGAGTTCAGACCGTAAAGGAAAAGAAACTTGAGGAGGGAGGCTGTTTCAGAATGAAATGTGTGATGGCTGCCCACTCTCAGCTATTTAGTCAGAAGTCATCTTTAACACCGTCCTGAGTTACAGGAATTCTGCATTTAGCAGCCTGTTGTTCCCGCCGTGGCTATACGGAAAGCCTCTGTCAGCAGTCATGGGCAGAAGAGACAGTTTCATGAGGTGAGTGGGAGGTTATTCCTAATTATAAATGTATTATACTAGCATTTTATTTCAAACCCTTCTGATCACATGCATGAATCATTCAATATGCTACATGATTCTCTACCTGACTTGTGAACTTAGGTGACGAGGAGGAAATTCCTGGTGTGGCGAAGCGTCTATGGTATGAATGCGTATAAGGTTCCTGTGTTCATCAGAACAAAGCATAATGCTTGACTTGTTGACTGCTCAGCCCTTGATTCTGTAATGTACAGGAAAATAGATACCCACCTTGCACATTTAGCAGAGAGGGATTAAAGTGAGTATCTAAAGCGTTTTGAAAATTCTCTCTGGACTTGGATGCATCAGTTACCATTAGTACAAAAATAAATAAGTTTTTTAATATAGATGGGAAAATGCTAGAAATCTCTGCTACACCTTGAAAATGCATTTGTGCGCCTGAAAACTTTCTTCTAATTATGCCAGCCGACCAAGAAAGTTTCTCTCTCCCTGTACAAACCCTGCCTTGGGAACATCACAGATTATCACTTATTTCCAAATTCTTCTTTGAGAGCAGTGTATATGTTTCCATGTATTTCAGCACTGGAAAGCCTCAGTTTTGAGTGGGATCCATAATTAAGACTACTGCAACTAAATCTCAACAGCTTTCTCTGCAAGGGAACCCTGTCTTTTGTTTGCTATCAATCCCTGTGCCTAAATTAATGTGCTAACATTAATTTAGATCCAGATTAACATGGCTATCTTGCCCTCATCAATAACTTTAAAACAGTAACAGTTCCCCATTCCTTCCCTGGATAACCTTATATATACACCTTTCCTGTTTATATACCATTCCTCCCAAAAGGGTAAGAGGAAAAAGTTAAACAGAGTTTTTCAGAATAAACTCTGGACTTCTATTCAGTCTGAAGCATTAGAGCTTCAAATTATAAAAATGGTTTGCCCTTTTTGTGGCCTGAGCTTAAAAAAGCATGTACCCATCTAGTTTATGTATTAAAAAGCAGGCTAGGCTGTCGATGTGTTATTTGGAAGAAACATAAGGGTCTGAAAATGTGCAAAGTGTGCATGCAAATGTGCATGAAGTGCTTCTCCTAAAGCAGCAGATCTGGTGTCCTAAAAGACAGCATGTGAATTTGATAGGTTTCTTTGTTTAATTAAATGAAATCATTTAGCTAAATTGCACATTTCTGGCTGATAGAGCTGTAGCTATCACACAAGAATTCTGACTAATAGCTATTTTAAGTAGGTGTTGAATTGTATTGTGTTTTTATTTTGGTGTAGATTTCTATTTTTGAGGAATGATTAGACAGCGGTTACATGCTGTACCGTTATATTTATTACTACTTTAAAACTTTGACTTAATCGAATTTTCATAGTCTCATGGGAATTATTATGGTGATTTACACTACTTCATATTCTGTAACTAGTGACAGACAGTGGTTCCCATCTCCCTTTTGTTCTCTGAGCACTTGATATGTGATGCTTTCTTTGCTGGTTTGGTTTTCTGCTGTCATGAACCAATATTTCCACAAATATTTCCATTCTGTCACTGGATTTAACACCATCAGTGTAGCACCTGACACTGTCCTGGCTTGCAAAGTTCACTTTCAAGGCTGAGAGGCCCCGGCTGTTTTGTTCTCAGAGCTTATTAGGCCCTTTTTGTAGTACGTGTCTTGGAAATTAGTTTGGAATCACCAGCTTCTTTGCAGACATTTTTGAATGGTCCCAAAGATGATCTGGAACAAGCAATCACACTGTGCAACAGAAAATCAGTCCAGAAGGTGCATTTGATGGTATTTTTAAATATTCTCCTTTTCCCCTGTCCAACTGCCTGGTCACATCTGTTTGGCAACATCCTTGTTATCTAATGAAACTGATAGATTGAATGTTTGCAATGAATAATTCATATCCCTCTGAATTCCCCTGCTCTTTAGTCTCCCCACAAGTGTCCAAGTGATTTGAAGAAATAGATTTACTCCATGGTACTGTTCAATAACCCAGATTCCGCTGAAATGGTTATATTTTTAGGAGGGGTGTAACTGTTGAAAAGTACACAATTATCTTTTAAGTGAGCATCCCCATTTCATTCAGGATGTAGGGATTAAATTTGGGACTGTATTTTGAGTTATGTATGAGGCTTAAAAATTAACAGGGAAAGTTGGTGCCTGTTTAATATCACAGTTTCTAAAGCATCTGTCGGGATCTTTTCAAACAAGTCACAGCTAAAATTACTGTCATGTTCATTGCTCTTCTATTATAGCTTTTCCATGTCTCTGAGTGTAATAAGAATAGGTTTTGACAGTTGTTTTGTTTTGTATTGCATTTCCCCATCTCCTAAAATCTGCCATTGTCTGCTTTCTCTAAAAGATACGCAGAAGAATCCCATGCCTCCTTTCCAATCTGTTTGCATATTTAATAGATAGGTTTCATCACCGAAAACTCAACTCTGTTTACAGATTCAAGGTATAACACACAAAGCACAAATTGCTACCTATAGAATAAATTTGGGCATGTACGTTTTATAATTAACTCCGAGAGTTCCAAATTACGTATTGTACTAATTACATATAAAGAAGCTAATTACATGGCTAGAGTTGCTTGTTGCTGCTTGCGCAAGTTCACAGCGCGCAGAACCTCCTTTATCTATACTGTGATTCTGCAGCTGTCAACCAACTGAGGTTTGATGATTCAGAAACATCTTTTCCCAGGGTCAAAACAGGTCACTGGAGTATCCTCAGTGATTTAAGTTGTGGCTTTTTTATATCCTGACTCAGCTAGGTTTCTGATTCTAGGTTCAGACTCGCGACCTCCCTTTGTTTTGCTGATTAGACCATGGAAGTTGCAAAACACTGGTGGAGAGTATACATGGGAGAACCACATTTTCCATATAGTTTTATTGCAGTCACTGGGATTGGCTTGGTCTTAGTGCATTTCTTCAGAAGTTTGTATAGTTTCTGTTACTAAAATAATGGTGTGAGATGAGGGGAATAAAGATGAAAGTCAGTATTTTCAATGGGATACCTTGATGAAGCTGAAAAAAAAATTATAATTTACACATCAGGTGATAATTGTCCCTATTATTTTCTAACCAGCACTTGGCCAGGTTACTGTCTGCAATCTGAATATCACAACCCTTAAGTGAGAAAACAAACAACACCAGGAATGTCCAGATTGAAGTGCAAAAGCAAATGTATACCTTTGTGCATACCTCCTTGATCTCAGCACCACAGAATCTAAACATGTTATTATTATTATGCACAAACACCACACCTTTCCAAGATTCACCCCAAGGTTGGAAACACTGCAAAGGGATGAAGTGCATGAAATTCTTGCCTTGTACTGTCAGTGCAGTCCTGTCCCTTAAAAACTTTGAGCATCTCTTATCTACACTTTGCCTTATGGGAAATGAAGCTCTGATATATTGCTTACCTCTGTGGAGTAGAGGGCAGATCTAAAGCAGGGATAGTCGCAGTGAGCAATATATATGTTCTTCAAAAGAACAGTGTCACTTTTGGTGGAAACTAAGCAGCATGTGCTGGAGAGACACACACAAAGGAGATTTCTTTTATGTGTTCAGCCTGTGTTCGAGTTAATCCCCTAAGCAGTGAAATGCATGTATGTAACATCTCTGTAGTATGGGGTCACTGTATAGCATGTCCTGTATGCTCATGTGGTCATCCCTATGTTCTGGCAACTGCTTATTGGACTCCTTTAAAAAGGACCCTCAACCCTATGACACCACAGGAGAAGAGGTGATTACCTAAATGAAGGTTGAATAAATAGCAAGTAAGTGTACAAGACTTGTACATGATAGGGCCATCGATGATTCAACTCCTTTCTCCTAAAAAAATATAGTCAGCATCATTCTGTTAGCATTAGAACATCTTTCTGTGATTGAAAACACTTGTAATTCGGTGCCAGCATGTTGCTGTTTGCATCCAAACAATAATCAAGATCTCACACAGTGATGATTTGTTGTCAGCTATTTTTCCTGCACTAAACAAGTCTGACACTAGCAGCCCACAATCTAATTAACTCAAGTATCTGGCATGGGAATCTACATTATAGCTATCAGCAGAATATCCACAGAACTGAAATAACCAGCCAATTGGACTGATTCTCTGGGGAGATAAAGAGTGTCTCCTTGAGGTAGAAAGGAAGAAAGATGAATGCCGATAAACAGGATATCTGCACCCCCTTGCTTTCCCCGGCCTGAAGAATTTCTCTTTCAGGTTTTTTTAAAACAAAACCTCAAAACCTTGAGAAAAATTTTCTGTATTCACTGAGTTGGGTGCCTAAGACTGAATATTGATCACTTGTTCTGTTCCCTATTTACTTTCTCTCTCTCTCTCTTTTCAAGCTTTCTGGTTTACCTTTAGCCTGTTCTTAACACACAGAACTGGGTTCTGGCATCAGTTTGCTTTTAATGTTTGACCAGGTTCCTTGATGAGACAAGATTGTGGGATGCCTTGCTGTTTGAACACTTTTTGTTGCTCCCTCTGGGTATTGTTGGCATCACGTGGCATCATGGGGCCATTACAATACAGAAATAGCAAGTTTCTATAATTCAGGATTGCCACTGAAGTGTTGCAGTAGGCTGGAAGAGTTGAACTGCCCAAAACAAAAAGGTGACAATAACAGACTAAATGAACAGGACATTAATATTTTGATACCTTGTCAATCAAGAGATCCATATTTCAATATTTTTTTTTTGGTATATTGTATAGAATTAGAAAAATGCTCATCTGTTTTTCTGTCATTCCCACTGAATTAAAGCAGACCTATTGATTCTCAGTGACTTTAGGAGCAGGGTTGTCTTCTAAGCAGGGAAAATTGGCACAGTAGTATCCTCTTGCCACTGTAACACTGAAAGTGAACTTTTTTTTTTTTTTAAAAAAAATCATGTGGGTCATAATGGCCAAGGAATATATGTAGATTGGTCTATACAGAAAGCCTAGTTTAGTAAGCATAGACAGGTCCAAGGAGAACTAACAGACACATTTTTTAATTAAAGCAAATTAGATCCCTTCTGAGCAAACAGGCAAGTGCTGTTGGGTCCATATCCATTAAGGAATTTAAGCATTTGGCTTACACCAAAATTAAATACTTATAAGCACTATTTAGTAGAGAGTCACTTTACTCAGTAAGAGGCTCTTGAGAATCACAGGTCAGCCAGAAAATATGCAGAAGAGAGGGCTGCTTCTGAAAACTTGCCACTTTGATAAGTGTGTTGCTGCAAAGTTTCTTCACAAAGTTGTGGTACAGTGATCTGTTCCCATCTGTCTTTTGCATAGCAGGTATTGTCACGGAATAAGAGTTCAAAAAGATATTTCTTACCTTCACAGCCAGAAGAGTTAGAGATGAATCACTCTCTTAAAACTGAATTTGTTGTGTAGAAATACAAGATACATAACTCCCAACAGTCTATAAGCAGAGGGATAGTGATGACAAACATACTCCTTGGGAGCAAGGGAAGCCTGAACATCTTTTTAAAGCAGTAATGAGCATATCCACAATTATAATACCATTGGATAGATTAAGAATTCTGTTTTGGGTCTTGGACCACTCCTCAGTTATTAAGGAGGAAGTTACACTGTCATTCAAAAGCGCCATTACGGCAAACGAACTCTAGTATCGACAGTAATGTAACTGCGGCAATATTAAGCTCGTCTCAAGATCTGAGAATATTTTGCTGAAATCAGTACTACAGTGGGCTATAAGGGAAGGGAGTTAGTCCCCTATTTGCCTATTCTTGAGCTCTTAAACTGCCCTGAGTGGTGTGGTCCTCAGAAGTCTGGTGCTAAACTCTGTACGTTTTGGGTCTGATCCACTATGGCTAGTGCCATAGAAGTGGCTAGAAGCTGGATGTAAATGTGTATGTTAAGTTGCACTTTTGGCAAGTCAGAAGTAGACGTGAGGCTGGATTTATGCATTTGCCCTGTCCAGCTTCAAAATTATCTCAAGCTTCTTGTCCGATTTCAAACAATGACTAAACAAAGAAGGCCAAAAGAAACCCCAAACCAAAACAAACCGCCATAAACTTGAACTCTTGTTGTCTTGCCACTGTTTAATTGGAGGTTGACATGAAAATTTAGTTGCACATCTGTGGCAGTGTTGAATTACATTTATTAAGAAATAACTTTTTTAGCAGTGTGTATGCTTTCTCTTTCTCGCTTTCGCACTGAGCTATATAAGGTTTCACTACGGCATTCTTTTCCAGGTTGCTGCTGAGAATTAATTGTCAAGTAGATTTCTGCTTCTACAGGGCCAGGCCTCCACGGTATTTGAATTTTTTTGTTTTTATTTTCCAAGCACTGGAAAATATTTTCATCCCTCCTTAGGTCATTTACTATTATTCAGTTAATCCACCCTAGCGGAGTAGCAAATGAGACTGGCACTGAAAGTTTGTCTGCTGCTAATTACCAGCATTTTCTTGTGTAATAATAGCAGCTGAGGACATTGTGAAAATCAAGTTCATCCTCGTAAGACAGGTATATGGAAAGTGATCATGAGTAAGTCTGCATCAAGTACAGGTCATTAAATTAGAGGAAGTTACTTTACGAGGAATCTGTCAGTTGCATATATCAAATCTGAAATGATCACGTTCAACAAAGACTGTCATGCTTTTATCTTATAGATAATTTTTTTGTTATAGAATAACTTCTGAAAACAACAACAAAAAGAAATGGTGCGTGCAATAATGATTTTGGAAGGTCTCATTGTTCCCATTTGCTCTTCCTTGTTCTCTCCCTTATCCGTGTCATAGCCTACACATTTAAAAGTTCCTAACTAGATTCTGCAAATCTATGTATAGAACAGACAAAAGCCTCTCCTCTAGGTGCAAGACTAAAACTCAGAGGAACAAACTCCTCTGAAAAAGATCCCATTCAGTTTCAGACTAGCCACATTTGGTAACTATTTGGACTAGGTCTATTAAAGCCTCCAAAGAAATGTCTTTAGGAATTGCACACCCTGATTACAGCGTGGACACGATGTGAGTCAGTCATGAGATATCCTGCATGTATTAGGAAACTAGAGAAGGATGCAGACCAGGGGAGTAAGTGCAATCGTGCCTTAATGCATGTCTGTGCCTAGAGACGTGTTGTGAAGTGTCTTCCATCAGAAGACCCCACCAATATTTTTACAGCTTACGTTAAGTTCTCTAACAGGCTGCTGAATGATTTAATAAAGTTTTTTTTAAGATGACATAACCATTCTGCAAGCTGAGTGCCATGTCAGTTAAACTTGATAGTTTAACACTAAGGAAGGCAAGCTAAGGGCATGTCAGTAAAGAAGACCTTCCTGTTTTGTTTTGATTTAAAGTTGATTCCTGTCACAAAGTGTATTCTGGTACTTTGCTGATAGCACTATTTTTTTCAGATTCCACTCAGTTCCCATGAAAAGATACTCTAAGATATGCTGTTAGCTTCCTCCAGAGGGAGAGAAATAAAACAGGTTAAAGCAAGGATGAAGCAGCACAACTCTCCTTTGAACCTATGATTGTCATTGTATTTATTATGTGGTGTTGTACATATGCATACTGTGTTATAGCAATTCCCAGAGTTAAGAGATCAGGATCTAACGTGTGTTGACATCTTTTATATCTCTACACTCGCTTTTCTGCAAACACAGGACTCCAGATAGATGAGCTGAATCAATTAGTTTATTCATGAAAAAAACAAAGCAAATGCTAATTCAAGCTGTACTTTGCAGCTATAGCACAGGGACAAATGGAAGTGCCTCTGTCATGCTAGCTTGTGCCTAGTGCTTACAAATGTTTAAACCACAGCTCCTCACAAAGAGCAGAATACCTAGTTCTCCAGGCTAACTGCTCCTCGGGGGAAAATGACTCTGCTGAGCACAAGTGTGTTGGTGTAGCCCAGGGAGAGAGACATGTTGCAGTCTCAGCATCAGCTTTGCAAACAGGGAAGTCAGTGGGAGTGCAAGCAGTTTAAATATAGGAGAAATCTAATTGCTGGTAATCATGTGATTACTTACAATTACTTAATATAGCTGGGAAATTAAAAATTAAAAATATATCACGTTCAGGCACTGATATATAACCTTGGCATAAGGATGTACTTTTGTCAGAAGTTTACTGTAAACAGAGTAAATGGAAAGCCGCTGCCTTGAGGAGCTATCAGTCTTGGGTTTATTACAAGATGCAATCAGAGAAGGAAACAAACAAATGGACAGGAGCTGAAGCAGAGGAGGATGTGGGAAGAACAGTGCAAACACATTTTTCACAGGCACGCTGTGTACATAGTATCACAGTGAGCGTGGGGGCCCTGGGAGTCTCTTGCTTCGTGTCGTGGCTTATTTAGGCACAACTCCCATAGACTTCAGAAGTTCCATCTTAAACAGAACCGAGGAAGAGAAATCGGGTCTCATCACAAAATTATCATCAGGCGTGTACAAATGAATCGATGTGCTTCCCACTATGCTGGCTTAGTGTTGCAGAGAAAAACAAAGCTTGGGAGGAACAAAAAAAGCAGCTTTTTATAATTATGGATCTTTTTGAGCTACCCTGAGCCCTCCCCTTTCCTTCCTTTACCTTCCGCTTCTCCTCCCAAAATAATAACACATTTTGCCAATAATTTTGAGGAAGTCTCAGTGGACCAGATGGAATTCAGAGAGAGGGATCTAAAGGAGTTTCATTTCATTCTTCTTTCTCCTGCGTTTCCCCCCTCCCCCAATTTTCTACTTGTGATTTCTTTCTTTGGCTTATTGCATGACATGGAGGTGGTGAGGCAAAAATAGAAGTTAATGGTACTACCACTGTTTGTTTCTATTAGCGTTTACATGTGAAATGAAGGCATTTTGGAAGAGAACCAGACTGGCCAGTAAAACCTTTCACCCTCATAAACTGTACATTTGGTTTGACTTTGGCTTAGATCCCAGAACTTGTCACAAGCTCTATTATAAAGCTGTAGTTCAGCTAGAGTTTTGTTAGCTTTATTACAACAGCTCCCCCTTCTCAAAAAAAAAAAAAAAAAAAAAAGAAGGAAAGAAACGACAAAGAAAGCAGCAGAAAGAAAAGCTTTTGTTCATTTTTTGATTTTGAACACTTTTCAAATTCTGGAGAAAATATAGTAGAATATGTAATTAACCATATAACTGGTCAGCATTAGTCATCAAAAAATAAATGAAGTATATCTAAAATTTACAAAAATTATACATCACCTCCTTAAAATAGTCCAAGAGTGACTAATCATATAAACAATAAAGCAGACACCAACACTTAAGCATGTTACAACTTCTGAGAAAACACAGGCCTAACACTGCCAAAGAAGAGTCTACAGATCGACTGGAGAATGATATGGATATCTGGAAGGAAGATGCATGCTACACTTCAAGAGGAGATTTTAAAAAAATTTTTTAATACACTTTCCCAAAGGGGTAATTTAGCTCTGCATGAATTCATTCAGGGAATATATATGGAAAAAAAGAAGAGGAGGAAAAAGAATGTGTTACACAATACACAATTATAAAACTGCTGGACTCATCCTGCTTTCATGCATCCAATGTCTCTCATGCATCCAATGTCTCTCATGCACAGAACCCCCT
>BJBW01004444.1:84522-139031 GCA_004320125.1 Scolopax mira
ACAGTACTCGGCTGGAATCTGAAACATGGTCTTGTAGCTAAGGGACTAATTTGAGATACAGAAGATCTAAGTTTGACTCTTGCTCCTGTCAGTCAATTCCCATGTGATCCTTGAGTAAGTGACTTATGTTACCTATATTTCAATTCCCTATTGAGGAAATAGTGACCCAAAATTCTTATTTCAGTCTAGTTTAGACTAGTCTAAAAAGTTTAGATTGGTCTTCCAGTGTAGAAATTTTTACTCTTTTAAAACTTTTTGGGTCAGGAACTGTTAGTTTGCTGTGAGGCCTTGATTTTGATTGGAATTTATAGCAACCAGATTCTTGAAAAGTATTTGATTCCCCAAAAATGCAAACATCAACTCAATTTTTTCATAGTACTTTGGTGTCTGATTCCAAGAGAAATAATTGCAACTCTGCACTTTTCAACGTAGCACTGCACTGATGGTTATTCTTCATTCTCCAACTGGAAAATACAAATTCACAAAACTTTGAACTTTCCTGAGAACCTATTGGATTGAGTCCTGTGTCTCCTTTGGTAGTTGCTGCCCACATCTTTCTGGAACCAGGGTGCCGGGGGAGCAGGACTACTTGAAAATCTCTCTTGTGCGAAATGGTTAGCGTTTGGATGTGAGCAGTATTTTTTGTGAGGGAAGGAAATGCGTTTTCTTATTACTGCTCTTGGAAAATGAGCTTATTTGACTCACCAGCAGTTAAGCCTGGCTCCCATGCCAAGGCCATGGTTAGTAATGGCTGCAGGCTGCTTTGGGACTGTCTGAAGCCTCCCTGTGGAGCTGGGCTGAAAGCTTCACCGTGCTGGGACCAAAGATGGGCCTGGTGGAATCATTGTCATCACTGGTGAGTAAATCACTGTCAGAACTTGTCCTCCACCCCTTCCTGGAGACCAAAGTCTGGCAGTACTTTCTATGGGTCATCTAGTAGAAAGCTAGCCTCTCTGCTATACTAGTTCATTAATGATGTCCATCAGCAACCAATAGAAGTGAGAATTTGTGTAGTAGATGCAGGTTGTGTGATTATTAGCATTAATCAAGTAGGAAAATGAGTTATGTAAGAAGTGCCATGTAATATGTTGCTACCCCATTTTAGTTCACAAGCAATGCCTGCAACTCTTCTGAAGGCTTTGGTAAACATTGATTTACAAATTTTAATCTGATAAGTGTAAACTTTGAAACTTAACTTGATAGTTTGCTTGAATTCAAAGTCATGAACGTAAAAATAAAATTATGAAGGACTTGCATCTAGCAGTAAGAGGAAATTGAAATGCAGGATGAAACTAAGGCCCCACTGCTGTATGGCATAGCATGTACAGTGTGAAGTGTTGAGGATGAGATTGTTTTAACAGTCAGCGGGAGTCAGAGCCTCAATACCTCCAAAAAATCTGTCTCTCTGTGCTTTGCATTCTTATTGCTTTCTTCAAGGGGGAGGGAGGTTTGAAGGTCACAGAATCAGGCCATTTCCGTAACCAGAACCAGATGATTAATTACTTTTTTAGGGATTTTGTTCCTCTGAAAATTTTATCCCAGAAAAGCATGAGGACACACGAAGTCTGTGGTTGAAAGAAAATTATATTAAGATTACAGAAAATTGTACGTCACAATTCTATGGGAAGTGTCTTTTCATTGTTTAGCATAAGAAAAAGAAATACTAACAAGTCAGGCTACACAGCTGGGGTTTGTGCTGTGTAATAAGCTCCAAAAAAAGGAGTTTTATAACAAACCTTTAAATATTGCGCCCAGGCTGAAAGTACATATACTGGAAAGTCTCAGACTGAAAAGAAATCAGTTAGCTGAATTAACATTCAAACTAGATTAACTGTCATTTTAGCTTAAAAAAACTCCCACTCCATTCTTTCATGCTCCTCTCCAAAAAATTTGGAACTCATCACTGGAAATATCACCTCAAAAATCTTTTTCTGCTTTCTATTATTTAAACCAGAGACGTATGTACTCGTTTGAGCAAAATAAGAATGAATCTAATTTTTTTTTCTTAAAGCAGAAACAGATCCAGATGAGGATTTCAAAATTATGAGAACACTTTTTTTATTTAGATTTCTGTGCATTTAAGTAGTATGTTCTAGGGAAAATGCTGATTATTGTCAAATGTTAAAGACTAGATCGCAAAGTCCATTGAAACCGCTGGGAAAACTGCAAACAATTTTGATGTTCTTTGAATCAGGCCCTTTCTGGAACAGTCCCTGAACATAACACATGGGATGGGATGAAACATATCTCATTATGCTGTTCCAAAGGGTCTGTTTATCATGGCAAACTGACAGGTTTGAGCACTGTCACATAGTCTGTTTCCTTCTTTGCATTTTGTTTAGCTCAATTTTGGCTTTTGCTGACCAGTTTCTCCCAGTTAATGACCGAACATTTTTGGGGTGACTCTGTCAGACCCAGGGCTCTTCCCAAGAGGCAGCATGGATGTGGTAACTGAGGTTTGGTACAAAGAGGCAGGCTGGTTGTGTAAGTCCAGACCATGCTAATGCCACTCATCCCCAGAGCCGGAGAGTAGTTCTGGACACTCTAATAGGCAACAGGTTTAGCAGAAGGGAGGCCTCTGTCAACTCTTATCCAAACCCCAGTTCTTTTCAATGAAGTCTCTCCGTTTTCAGCTGGGTTTACTCTGGAACACTATTTTTGTAGTCTCTTGTTTCGCCTAACATTGTTCAGCATGTGAGTTATTCACAGCAGCAAGTGGGTCTGGAGAGGGCTAAACAATACTGCAACGGGCAGAACTATAAAGAAATCGTGCTGTCTTCTGCAGGTCCTCTTCCACGTGTATAAAATCCCACACATGAATATGTTTCCAGGAGCCAGCCACACTGATCCTGTGGGAGGAAGCACAAAGGGGCTGGTGCCGTACCAGGTGTTTGCTTCTCCAGAGCTTGGCTGACCTCGGTTGGACGCTGCTTTGCATCCTACCATCCAGGCTGGGAAAGAGGGCACGGGCGGCAGTGCCGTGTCCTTCAGACTGAGCTGCTCCACAGCTCCTTTCAAAGAAAGCAGATCTTCAGCTACTTCTCTTCTGGACTGCTTTCTGCTGGTTTTGTCTTGCCCTTCCTCAGCACCAGGAGTTGGTTGAACCCAATGCTTCTGAAAGCACCATTCTTCGTGAATGCTGCTGAATGGGCTTTTTACAAGGTAAAGTTTGACCTAAGGCTTTTGATATTCTGAAAGGAATCCCTTTTATAATGAGTGATTACATTAAAAGGAGAATTCTGTTCTCTCACTGGAGTGAAATCAGAACTGAGGTTACTGCAATTTTTCTGTTGGCTGTAGCTTTGCTATAAGACAATCCCTGTGATGTTTTTAGTGCTGATAAATAAATGTATTTATATGTTGTGCTCTTACATTCTTGGTACTAACTGAGGAAGCAGAACAATAACATACTCTTGTCAATACAAGCAATGCCCTGGGACTTGACTAATTAACATAAAACTCAGCCCTGCAGGGACATTTCCAGGTTCATTTTTTGCTGCCTCAGCAAACTATAGGGTTTGGGCTGTTAACTACTTTCAGATGCTCTCTGTCTTTCAAGAAAGAAATAAAGAACATCCACATTGCTTTAGGCAAGTTAATGATTCTACAGAACACTTACCTTTTTTACCATATGCTTCATGGCAGATTAAAATCCTGAAGGAGCTAAGGATTATGTACCATGTATAGTCCTTTGGCAGAAAAACATGTAGTCTGAACTAAAAGTGAATGGCTGAATGTGACATTTATATTCATTGTTTTTCCAGAACTGCATACAAGGATGTTTGATTTTACTCAAAATAATCCCAAAGCAGAGGTTTTGTAGGTGCTTTGATTTCTCAGGGTCTCTTAAGGTTATGACAAGCAGTTCACAGTGGCTACTGTGAAAACTAGAGAGACTAGCATATCGACTTCTATAAAATTAGAAGGAAAGCTGGCCTAACTTGGCAAAAAGGAGGTGTGCCTAAAATTTTCAGAAACTCAGAATTCTTGGGGATTGTGTGTGAGCATATGTGGTTTTGTGAATTACTTACTTTTCATTCACATTCTTCTCCTTGGATCACAAAACAGAATTTTGTGTTCCTGTGTCTACAGGAAAAATATAAGAGAAAAGAGAAAGAAATACAAATGAAAGGACATTTGAATCTTACAGGTAAAGAAATCTCATTATTTTTGTTCATTTTCTCTAGATCCGGATGTTATAGCAAATTGGTTTTCTCCTGGTACCGTTTGGTTTTTTAAAATTTTAAAAATAATTATTATTAATCTGTTATTAATGGACATGTCTGCCTATTGCTGCTAATTATGACTGAACAAAATCACATTCTACATTTCATAGAAATCAGCTGTAGAAAGTAACAACAGAATGATTTTCTGTCAGAGGATTGAAAAATGTTTGATTGGTGTTAAAGAGCTACAGCTAAAAGAACTCAGGAGTTACATTTGAATAAAGACAAACACTTTCAAAGTGTTTTGTAAGAGCAGAAAAAGAAGCATATGTGGGAAGCACAAATTTGAGAAAGCTGATTCTGCAGCACATGCAGATACGTGCAATATTCATAGTTCTGTTTTGTACACACATTTGCTTGTTGGTTCATGAATGTGCTTGTTTTGTGTGTGCACTCCAGGCATGATTATCAGAAGACCACGTGTGTCAATAGAACTATGCATGCCTATTGGCACAAGTTATTAAGGTTGCCCAAACCTATCTGATCCTGGTGTACGAAATTCACAAACTTCACCCATTTGGAACAAAATTTTACATTATCTATGTCTGCTCGCACTTTTTGTCCCAAATAATAGTTGAACATAATAGTTCAACATTTGGTAAAAATGGAAGAAAAAACCCTTAAGAAAACACATACTGTTTCATTCTTAATCAGACATCCTGGAAAGGTTTCTTTTGTGTCACTGTTGCTTTTAGATTTCAGATTGAGGGGAACTTTGAACTGAACTAGGAGAAATTAAAGAAATCAGGAAGGTGGGAGAAAGTGAAAACTGACGTGGAGACAGCAAGTAGCCAGGACTATCTGAGCAAGGTGATGCCTAAGAAAAGGGAGATTTATTATCTCTCCACAGGATGAGGAATCAGAGGCAGAGAAAAGGAAAGTTTGCTACAGCAGTATTTTGAAGAGGATGAGGCAGCAAATGTCAGTCTTGGGGTGATCAGAAAAAAAAAAAAAAACCCAGCCTTTGGTGCCCATCTACCACTTGGAATGGCATCACATGTCTGTGAAAGTCACTGGCAAAATCTTCATTTCCTCTCATCCCCATCAACACAAGCCCTGGCAATTTACTACTGCCATCATTTACGATGACAACTCTTGTGCCAGTTGCAGGGGTCTGTGTTTCAGCACTGCTGATTCTGGAAGTCAGCAAATGCAAAAATGCCAAAAATATGCTGATGAAGTATTAGCATTCTTCTTTATTTCTATTAGACACCGCTCTCGTGATCAGTATAATAATTTTTAATAGGCTTAGTCTGCCTTTACTCTCCTGAAAAGGAAAGCTGGACATAGATTGTATTTAACTTTTCCCTGGAGATTCTTCCCTGCACGCAGCAACATTCACTGTCTGTCATAGTGTAGATATATGTTAAAAGAGAGGGAACACTGCATTTTGCCTTTATTGTCAGGAAGTGTCAAAAGTATTAATAGCATAAATTTTGCTAGCTGGCTAAAATTCTCACACTGCAATCCTGTGCATCAGCATTTTTTTTTTTTTTTTTTTACCACAGATGGTCATTTATGTAACACTGTTGTAAATTGTGGCAGTGTTCCACGGCAACAGGAAAATGGGATACATCTGCACTGCGTGGGGAAAAAATACAAATGAACTAGAAGCTATGCAAACATTTAAATTACAGGGAAAGGGGACTGCGATAAGCTCTGGACTGCATGAGCAGGAAGAGAGTGTCAGCCTCACCCATGCCCTGAAAAAATGGTCACATTTACGGGCTACTCTATTGTACTGAGTGGAAGTTTGTTTATGCGGGACCTTCCTTCCCTCAGGACTTCCTCTGAGAGGAAATGTCGTCACTATTCAGTAGGGGTCAATTGTTATGCATTCAAAACTCAAACATAAAATACTATCCCTGAATGCAACAAAGTGGAAAGGAATAAATAAGATTTCTCCATTTACATATTTAGAAACGTTCATAACAGTTTTTCTTGCTCACCAATACTTTTGCTGAGAAAAATCAAACAGGTCTTGAGTAGCCAGAATAATAACTGTTTTACAGATACCCCAGACACTACTCGTTATTTGAGGAATCCCACCACTTTTGCCAGTTCTGATATGGGAATATGTTTTAAATGGAAGAAGGGTAAAAACTCCACAGTTGTAAACCCAGGGTTGTGCTTTTATGGGAATACTCAGGTAAGTCTGGTCCATGCTTTGGAACAAAATGCTTTGGATCTCAAGTGCTCTGGATGAGCACTTTTCTGAGGCAGTATTTGCAGCTTAGATGTTGCCTGAGTTTTAGTTTTTTCCTCATGGTCAAACAAGAGTATTGTTTGAGGTGAAAGAGCTAATATTGCTGTTGCTTTCCCTTTTCTGTTGTCATCGTGCTGTCAGTCAAATGAAATAACTATGGATAAAAATTGTGGATGGATAATACATTGAGCTCTTTGAGTGACAGAATGACGGAATGGCTGAGGTTGGAAGAAGCATGTGGAGGTCACCTCATCTCATCCAACCCCTTGTTCAGGCAGGGTGAGCTACAGCTCCTTGCCCAAGACAGTGTCCAGTTGGGTTTGGAATTTCTCTAAAGAGTGGAGACTCCACAACCTCTCTAGGCAATCTGCTGCAGTGTTTGGTTGCCCTCACAGTAAAGAAATATTTTTCTTATGTTTAACTGGAATTTACCATATTTCATTTAGTGCCTGTTGTCTGTGTGCTTTAATCAAGCTTGTGGTAACTGTGCTGATCTGGCACTGATCACACTGGAAAGGTGCTGGGCACCACCATATGAAGGCACAACTGAAAAGTTTTGTTCTCAACTCACAAGAGGCAGTTATTTCTTAGGTGAGTCCCCAGGTATGTATTGGCTCACACTTTTATTTTCATTTTTCATTAGGCTGTGGGACAACTGAAAACAGAGGAACGCAGGGAACTGCCCAGGGTCCACAGCAGCCTGACAGGCACGTTTGTGTCCAGAAGAGGCACCACAGCCATGACCAGTGTCGAACTCCCTTGACAGCCTGTCTCTTGAAGTTTCGATGCCCATGAAGTCTATACGAAAAGTAAGCTGCCTGTTCTCTCTCAGGTAAATTTTCCTAAGGGTGAGGTAAAACAATCAAGGGGCCAAAGAAATGTTATTTAGTTTTTCCAGTGGAGCACTTAAGATCTCTCCTTCAAAGACATAAAACAAAGCACAGCACAACATTACAAATTGGTGTCAACCTGATTAAAGCCCTGTTAGACAGAGCACCATAGTCTCCAAGCTTATTTTATCCTGGCTAGAGATCTGGTCCAACATGTTTAAGCCAATTCCTCCCTCCTTCCTCCCTTTCTCTGCCTTCTTCCCTCCTGCACACTCAGGGACTACCCAGGTTTTCAGCCTCTCAGTGAAGGAATAAGTGGAGGGGCTCTCATTTCATAACCTTTCTGCCAAGCTCCAGGCCACCGCCAGGCCACCAGCCCCTTGCATGGCATCTGAAAGAATGTCGCCTGTGAGGCAGAAATTCCCACCAGGAGAATCGGGCCTCTGTGTTGCCCAACAAAGGCCCCTGCATTGTCCCCCCCCGTTAAGCGAGTGTTAAAATGCGCATATGTTGGCCAGGGCTGCCACATATGAGGGTCCATTTAGGAAGCAGTGGTTTTTCCCGACCGCTGGCTGCTCTGAATCCCCTCATATTAGCACATTAGCACACATGTGGGCCTTCTTATCAGATTAGCTACAGTTGTCACAGATTAGTTCACCCTGTGAAGGAGCCGCAAAGGTACCTTTGACCATTCATTCAAAAGAGACAGAAAGGTTTGGTTTTCTTTTTTTTTTTTTTCCTTGGCTTCAGCCATCAGACTGCAAAGCAAATTAAAGGGAAATCTCTCTCTCATTTTGGTAACAGGATAACTGAAGGACGGGTATTAGGGTGGAGTAAACACACAGACATTAATGGATACCTAATACTCATCTCAAAAATATTTATTTAACCCCTTAAAAACATTTCTGTATTTTCTTTCCTCACCAATGACAATGATCTTTTGTTGAGATACAACCTTCTGAAGCTCAAAGTTGCTTTTTTATGTTTTGCTTCTCTTCTTTTTTCCCCTCTTCTTTTTTATTACACCTAATTTACAGTGTGGTTCAATGATCGCTATGCTGCAGATCAAGGGTGGGGGAGAGGAAAAGGCTTGCTAGTAGCTCGTTACATTATTTATTTAACCCATCTTGCTCCTTAAAAGTTTGTGATAGCTGGTAAAATAAACAATGGCTCAAAATACCTTAGGCATGACTTGCAGTCTACACAAGCATCAGGACTGAGCCTACAGAAGATATAACACCTTGAAAGTGTAGTGACAGCAGGGATTTCAACGGTTGTTACTGAATAAAGTGGTGGTAAAGGGGGCCTAGAAAGTTACAAAAACATATAGCTGAAACCGCTGGCTAGTATTCATACCTCTGGCACCAAAAAAAAAAAAATATGGAAGGAAACTGTGGTGGGGAAGGAATGCAGCAATTCCTTACACCTCAGTGCTTTGTAGTGAAGGTGTTCCACATCCTTGCTGCCAGGTGTAACATTACTGTGCTCAGTTTGAGCTTGTCTATGAGCCAGAGAGCCAGAAGCAGAGGGCAGTGTTGGTGCCCTTTCAATGCCCTCTGCAGATTCAGTGTGCTGCCAGAATATGGGAGTCAGTGGGGACAACCCTCAGTTCTAGGACTAGTGTTTCCTTTGTCATACTGGCCAGCTTTGAGAGTAGATCTGCAGTCCTACAGTCCTACAGTCTGCTCATTGGTTCTGGTGCAGAATATTTTCTCTAGGAAACGAAGTAGAAATCAAAAACCGAGCTGTGACTTTTTCCTCTGTTTGCAGTTAACCAAACTTTATCATTAAACTTATCATTAGCAGGACTATAATTGTTAACTTTTCATTCAGCTTCTCCTACAAACAGTGGAGCACGATCTTAGCACTATTGAGTACCAGTCTGTTTCTCCACAGGGACTTAAACCTGGCTCTGTTTGTAAACAGTAGAAAATACAATAGATCATTTGTAAGGGCGCTAGTGCACTAACAGAGGCTGGAGTTTCAGTTCTTCTGAGCAAAAAGTCTGACTATCTGTTCTCAAGTGCATGCAGTCATACTCTTCTAAAACTACAATCTTAGACTCAGAGCATGAACTTTTTGGTCCTGGAATCATATCTGACAGTGAAACCCTAAAATATTCCCAGTCTAAGTTTAACTAACTTTGTAGATCCTGTTGGAATAGGACAATATTTGTACCACATTAATTATTTTATTGTTTTCAAATCATAATGCCACATCTATGAGACAGGGCTGTGAAGGATGTGGCAAAACCACCCCTCAGAACCCTATGTCAAGAAAACTTACTTCACTGATGATGCTTCCCAGCCCTAAGTTATAAACAACAATTTATGATCAAGATAGTGAGGCAACAGCAGTAACAAGAAAGCAGGGAGTATGTGGGAGAAATCAAGGAATTGCACCCTGCTTTTGCTTTAAGTAGTTTGCATCTTATTAGTTGATGAAAACATTCTCCGTGCTCTGAAGTTACGAGAAGAGTTCATTGGGACATCTGTTTCTTCTTTTGTCAGATAGGATGGTAAAACCTTACATTATTAATTTCCTGTCTTGTTTTCTGATAAAAAGCATCAGTGTTTGTATTTTTGTATTTCCACACATGCCTAGTTCAGTATGGTAATTTTAAAATTCTATTTCATTATATATATTTTATATATACATATATATGGTGTTAACTGATTTGTTCCAGTTTTTAATTTCTCTTTTGAAAGGGTGTGATATGAAAAGTAGCAGTGAAAGCAGAATTATAGTTCTCAAAATTATTATTTCTCTATCCATCGAGAATTTATTTTCTGTGTTTCTGTGAAAAATAGTTTTTCAATCCTCCACTGACACCTTTCAAATGCACCCACTGTGAGTCTATGTAGCTTATGTATTGACTTCAGTCATTAACCTGAATTTAGCAAAGCCATTTTGTTGATGATCTTTATCCCAAAGCATGAAAATAGCTGCAGAGCTAAAGGCCTAAATTCACAGCAATAATGTCTGTTTTTCTTAAATAAGCACATAGGAGTCTGGGTCAGAGTATGACTCTTCTGTTTCCATTAGTTATTGTTACTATGCTTGTTGTCCCAAGTATCACCTGTCTTGCCAGAGTGAGTAAAGAGTCCCAGTTCGAGGGACCCTGTTGAATGTGAAAATGCTGATTTTCACACAGTCCTCTTCACTTAATGAAGTGAATATTGTCTGCAGCAATGCGTTTTGGTGCTGAGGATGTGCATTAGAGTATTTTCTGGAACATCAATTCAAACCCAAACAGTAACCTTCCATGCCTCCAAAGCAAAATTTAACATCTGTCTACTAAATATTTGATTTTTATCTAAATGATAAAACAGTCTGTCTTGCTCACCTTGAGCCAAAGAGACTAGAATTGAGACCCGTGGCACTTTATGCTTTGATTCATGTAACTGAGTCCCTGGCAGCTAACCCTGCATCTCATTTCTCTTATGACATGATGGCTTTCTCCCTTTCCACAATCCTGGCTAGTGTGGCAGCCTGATCTGTGAGCTGCCCATGCAAGGACATACAGCATGTGGGGTCAGAAAATGATGAGGAGGCAATGCCATTGGAGATGGGGATGGAAAGCTGCTGCCTGCTGTGCTCCATGTGTGGAGACAGAGCAAGGCTGGCAGCATGGCCCCTGGCAGGAGCTGAGCATCACTGCCTCCCTGCCCTGGCACCTAACTGCTTGCTTTTGTCACCTCAAGTGGTCTGTCACTCTGGGAAAGAAACAACTTGACACGTCTGCATGACACCCAGTTTTGGCCCTTCTTCACTTCCGTGATACAGCTATTAGGAGCTTCTTGGCTTTGGTCATTTTATGATCTAGTCAAAAGAAACACACAATTGTATTTGAAACTTCCACGAATTTTTACAAACACATTTCTATCAAAATATCAACAGCACATTATTGAATTATTTGAGTTGTCCTTACTCGTTTCAACAAGCATCTGCTTGTTTTAACACACTGGATTAAACTCAGTCTTCATCCAACATGAATAGTAAATCAATTATTTTAAATACAGGAGAGCCTCTCCATTTACGAGTCTTTCCCATGCTGATGAACTCCTGCAAGCTCCGTGGTTGCTGACCTGGTCTGGGGAGCCTTGTTCCCATTGATAATGTTGCTTATTGTGAGGATATTGGCTACGCAAATCCTGATGCTTGGTGTGCAGATTTGCATTCCAATACTCGGAGCGCTCCGTAAGGGTGCACAAGGCTGGCTCTCGAAGCACAATGGGAATTATGGATATGTGTCTCTGGGCCAACAATTATTTCCATGTGCTTGCTAAATGAGTGCAGAGAGGGAAGACTTTCCCCTTGTTTAGTCTTTATCACTGTCTTTGGTGCTGTATTGCATTTTAATATAAACCTCCCTCTCCAACCCCACCTTAACCCAGCCCTGTTAGATAGTGGCCTGGCTTTCATTAAAACACTAGTGCATGAAAAGCTGTAAGTTCACAGGGCTGGAGGGCATCTTTGCTGAAGTTGGAATCTCTGGTAAATAACTTGCTGCACTTTTGGAAGTGTTAAAAGCAACTAAGCACCTAATGAACAAGTACTTGAACAATAGAGTTAGTCAAACTACTCCCACGGATTTTTTGCTAGTAGAAGTAAATAAATAGTAAGTGCTTTTTCAACCGTTATATATTGTTGGCAGCTCAGACTCCCTATCATACATGTGTAGGCTCACATGGCTAAAGAACATCATACTAATGTATAGTGCCCTGTCTAGCTTTCAAAAGCAACAGGTCTGTGGGCAGACCTAGACTTTTCCTTCTCTCAGATGAGGCTGGACTGTAAAAATAACAGTATCAGAGCAACAGCTGGCTTAGTCACATAATGCTCTGCTATATAGTCTGGACTTCTTGTTTTCATTTCACTTTCCTTTGTTTTAGAGACAAAAAAGGAAGCCCTTGGGGGAAAAGACTTTCAAGTTTATTGCTTGACCAAAGTTAGCTGACTCCAACATAAGCAGCCTTTATTAACTAGAGCTTTAACTTCTCTTTCTCTGAATGTAACATTGACACTGGTGTCTCTGTTCAGCCACAGAACCGGTACCAAACAGGCCCTGGTGCAGGGCAGCAGCTTTCTCACACTGCTTTTCCAACTGTTGTGATGTCATCTGCCACGGACTATCCCTAGGGTTAATAGATAAATCAGGCTGTACAGTCACAAACATCCTAGACTCTGCCCTTAGCCTGCCCACTTAGGTATCACTCTGCACTGTGTGGCTTCTATTTTAGGAAATGGTTTGAGGTCACCAAACTGTTCCTCACATGGAAGCAACAAGCCTTTTCCAGTGCCATCTCTACTATAGTTTGAAATCTGTGTATCAGGGACTGATGGAGCTACTGTTTGGGTGGGAAAGGGGGAGAGATGGACTGTTCAATGGGATCTCCTCTGTCAAGCAACAAGTACTTCTACTTATCCCATGCCTGCAACCCTGGACTGGGCTAGTTGAGGGCAGTCTGGTTACTGAGCCAGCTGCACTAGCCATCTAATTTCAGTGCACTGTTCTTATGGAAAAGAAATGGTGATGTCCTGGTCAGCCCTAATACTGGCCCTAAATTAGACTGAATCGCTCTTGCTAAAAGGGTCAATTCTACTGCTTCAGTCTTTGATGGAAGATCACATAAAAGAAGAATGATTTGAAAAATAACACTAGAAATTTTATCCAAGGTGTCTGTAATACTGCATATTGGTGATGGATGACTAAATATTTTTGGGTCTTCATAACCTTACATAGCTCAGCGGTGTGATACTCTGTTTTATTTCTTTTGCTTTTTATGCTGAGCTATATGAACAGCTGTCTGGGTTCCTGAAGCAGCAAGTTAAATATTTTGTCTATAAGGTCACTTTTATTATCACATGTGGTGTTGCAAGGAAATTTCCAACTTAGTTTCAAAATAGCTTTGGCAGAACATGAGATTCAAGCCAAGAAAGCCGCCTCCTCCTTTTCCCAGCTTCTGTCAACACCCGATCAAGGGTCGGCAACCTAAACCTGGCTCCTATGTAGCTGGCTAGCTCATTCTTTTTATTTCTCCAGGGACAAAAGCAGACTTCATCACTAAGATAATGGACATCCCTTCCTGCAGTGATTGAGGTCTAGAAACTGTCGTCTTAGGTGCATTGCATAATCTAGATTTTTACTTTCCCTTCTTAGGTTACACATGAAACATATATTTCAGTTAAAACAAACACTGCTCCCAACATGTCTGGCTTTCTCCTTTGACACAGTTTCTTGCATAGGAGTTTACTTGTCAGTTAGCTATCAAAAGGTTGGAGAAAATATAAATCTTTATTTCCATAAACTGTAGTGGAGATCACTATTTGTAATAACCATTTTAGGTTTTTCACACACTATGTCTAATATGTTTTGCTATAAATATGTCCTTTTAGGTTATTTTGTGTGTCTGAGTCTGTATCAAAACCAGAAACAGGGATCTAAATTGTGTTCTCTGGCTTGTTTCCTGCCTTTGAATAATCTCTATAAACCACAGGATCAGCAATATTCAGGAGCAGGTATATTCAGGATAGGTACTGATCATTGCCCCTGTGGATCTGGTCACCAACAAACTTCAGATAAGTCTTCATGCAAAGTCACACATCGGGCTTCTCTTCCCCACTCATCAGGCAGCTGAATTTGGATACAAATACTGGATCCATACACCTTGAAGTTTTCTTGCATCTGATCAGGCTCAACTTGCTTTGGTTTTTCAATGACTTCTTGAAGATCTACCTTTTTTTTCCCCCCCCAGACTTCAGTCATGCTACTGTTTAAGGTGTTCTTATTTGGAGAGACAGCTGTTCATTGATTTTCAGGTTTTCTCTTCTCTGTTACCAACCAGCTGATTAATTTTACTCTGAGATCTTGAGTAGTACAGCAGTTTCATCAGATAGATGAGATTCAAACCATTTCATAGAGTATCTAGTTTTCATTCACAACTGCCCCATCACTCGACTAGAGGGTCATAGAAACAAAGCCTAGTTTTCAGAGAAACTGAGTATCAAAGCCTTGAATTTTCTAATTCACATTTTACTTGCCAGATATCTTGTCAGATAAAGAACACCACATTCTTGTCCTGACTCAGTTCTTTAAAAAAACCAACCCTATATACAAACAGAAGTGCATAAGGTGAACCGTGAGTTAAACTGAACTGAAACTGGCTGTGATAGTGGAGGAAGTTTAGGAAGAGAAAGGGTAGGTGGTGTTGGGGAAGATAATACGTAGTGGCAGAGCTAGTTTATAAAGTGTCTTCTTTTTAAAGACAAAATAATAAAAAAAACCTCTAAAAAAAAAAGAGGATTGTAGTGGACAGGGTTGCTATAGTGAGAGTAATCTTACGACCTCGTGTGCGAGTGCTCTCAAAAGACTAGATGTTCCAGTTCAGTGAAGCAAGATGGCCCCCTGCAGTATTGTTAGCCCCCTCACAAAGAAAGTTTGCTTCTAATCTAGGAACATCACTGTACAAAACACCAACAGATCTGCTGTGGTTTACCATTAGTTTCACTCAAAACACAAAGTAAACATTCTTTAAAACAGCAGTCAAAAATAGAAGTCCTCAGTTACCAGCTTTGCTCCTTGTGCTTCTGAATGCCTCCTGCACGGTTCTGATGTGAGACTGAAACAAAATTGGTTTTAGAATAATACCTCTGAACCCTCAGGAAACAAAAATACTCTTTCAAACTCACGAGGTACAGTTTGCAATAGGGTAGTATTACAGACTGAAAAGAAAGTCTTGCCAGAGTTGTGAAGCCAGGAGAGAAGTAAAACTTCTTCATGAGTGAGAAGGTAAACTTCAGAAAAAAAGCACTGTGCTCTGCATGCGTTTGGAACAGGAACATCGATGTGTATTGTGTGCGTGAAAAGCTTTGTATTTCTCTCATCCCTCTTACATTTCCCTGACACTAGTGAGACTAGATCAGCGTATTTTTTTTTTTTAAAGAAAAGAAATTTAAACAATATATTGGTATTTTGGCAGTGTTTGGGTCTTTCAGGTTATCAAATTCTTTTCACTGACACAACAAATCTCTGTAAATTATGTGCTTTGTAACAGCAGAGCAGTTTCATGCTTTAGAATTTGTACATGCTGTGGAGCTGTATAATCAATATACATCTGTAACCTGTGCCTGGTAATGTGCAGCAAAATGTAGACTTTACTGTTTATTTAGTATGCAGTTAGCTTCCTTCTGAAGTATATGAGACTTCTTTTACTGCCATCTGCAATTTAAAGCACCATCCAGGCCACAAATCGAGGCAAAAGGTGAAAAAGGAGAGGGACACCAGATAAAAAGGGACTCAAGAGGGCTGTTTCATAATAATTCTAATTCACACTTTAGCTTGTTCCCATCAGATTTCCAATGTAACACAGAAAATCAAAAGTAGACTTGGGAAGTTTGAATGAGTGTAAACTTTAATAAAAATTAATTTCCTCCCTACCTCCCAATGCTGAACTTAACACATCACTCACCGAAACCCACCCAAGCTCTAAAGACTCAGTGTTGTGAGGTCTGTGTGGCCTTCTACAGAGTGCCTTGGTGTGGGAGCTTGGATTGTTTTTGACCCTGTGACACTGAATGGCCAAGAGCTTCCATGCAAGCACAATGGTGCTGTTAGTGCCCATTACTAAAAGCCTTCTTGTTTCTTTCAACTGCTCACAGGCCTCCTAAACAATGAAAGAAATCCATACATCATTAATAAGGAGATTTAATTTAAATTCTGCTCTAAGAGAATTCTCAGATATCCTCTTTTTTTTTTTTAAGTGAAAATTGCTGAAGTCTGATGTAAGGCAGAATCTTAATGCAGAGAAGAGTTGGTCCTTATTTAGGAATGCCTGGAAACTAATGGGAATTGTAATCATGGAGCAAACTGGAAAGCAGTACTGGCAGACCAGTGAGCAGCTCCCATGGAATGAAAGCTTGTTGAGTTTGGGGTATGTCAGCTAGTGAAAAAAAGTCTGTGAGCCTTCCTGTAATATTGTGTCTTTTGACACAAGGGATTTTATGACTTTTACATTTCTAATGATGGTAACTATTTTTATAGGGACTACTACATGTATTCAGAATTTCTAAAAGCCATTTGTCACCCAGAATGGACTCATTTTCACTAGAAAAGGGAATTGGTAAAATCCAACAGAAAGTTGATGTGAAAGAAAATGGAATAGGATAGCCTTTGTAGTGAAAGGTTGTTAATATACACATCAATAATTTTACTTCTACTTGTGAACACTTGACAGAGTTAAAAATCATCCAGTACAAAAGAATCAGGGTTATTTGTCACATGAAAATAATGTGAGTTAACTTTGCCTCAGCTCTATCTCTACTGTCTTCAGTGGAATTAATTACATGAGGAATGAAGGCTGATTAGGGTATTCAAAAGGTTTTATTCTGCTGTCACTTTGAATGTGAAACCATTTTCTCATTTTGATATTTTTTAGGAAAATAAATAACAACAGCAGAAGATTTCAGAGAAACCTCTAAATTGGATTATATTGCGTGAGAGATTGATTCATACTGCTAAGATTAGTCCATCTGCCTGAGAAAGTCCAAAACCAACTAACACTGCCTTCAATGTACGTGTATGTAAGTAACGTCTTTAAATGTTTAGAAGAGATTCTAGTGCAGAATGAGCCAGCATACTAATGATTAGGTAGAGACCAACTGTTGTATCATGCTTATTCTTCACAGGTTCCAATAACCGTGTTTAGTTTCTCATTGAGACTGTTTTGGTATCTCTCTACATATTACCCATCTACTACCTGTCTATGTGTGCATGTGTACACACCCACCCCAATATATATACATTTCTTTAGAGAGAGAAGAAAAAAACTTGTAAGATAAATTTTCTTCTTCTCATGCCACTAAATCTAATAGATTGCCCTTGAATTAAATATTCTGTAGTTACACTACACTCATTCAAAGCAGAGTTTGTAATTTAGGAGATAGAAACGTTGTTATGTAAACTGAATTCTCACTCTGAACGCACTCCTCATACAGCTGATGCACAATTCTTTTGAAGTTCGGCAAACAAACTGGCTCATAAAAAGGTTATATATATAAAAAATAATTTTATATGCACATATAACACACACACATATATCTAAATTGGGAGAAATATATTGTAGATATAGCTCCAAGTCTGCTCTCTGATGTGTATTATGGCTTCCAATGAAGGTAACTGCAAAAAAATCCCACAGACCTCTCTAAGGCACATTCAGTGATTCTTTTACCCCAGGCCCCATATCTCTGTAAACCTCAGCAGAGCTTTATCAAAAATATCACATTCAATTTAAAGATTCTTAAATTCTTTTGCAGCTACTCCCAATGTAATTTGAGGAAGACACAAGAAGTTTCCATGGAAAACTTCTTGTTTTGAGGGGATTTTGGAACTTGCCTCTATATCAAGTTTTCACAGTATACTCAGCAAGTACATGACTGTTTTACAGAGCAGTTAAATATGATTTTTTTGCCATAAATGTTTAGGCAATGATACAAAACCATCAGCTTAAAACAGTAAATAAGAATACTTTTTTGATATAATTTGTTTTGGAAACTTAGGATAGGAAAGAGTATGTATGCTTCTGAGGACAAGATAATTCTTTGGAATTTGTGTACATCTGCATTAGTGTTTCAGTGTGGGTCAGGCCTCTGCTTTTAAAAAGAATCTCTTGCTTGTCCCCAGCTACCATAGGTTGGTTCTCATCATAGAGAGCACAAACTGGATTGTTTTAGGATGTCATTAAGCCAAAAGATGCAAACATAATACATTCCAAACCACCAACTGGTAAATCAATTCACACTTGTATATTCCTTTGAAATAAGTTCATGTTGAGCATGTGCATGTCTTTGCTATGTTTGTTTTCACAAATATTTGAGCAACTGAGCCTCATTAGCCAGAACAGTATCAGAGACTCGACAAAGTCACTTGAATGAATATGCATGAAATCACCATTAGTTTTGCGTTTAGAGTAACTATTCTGCACACATATTTAACCAGGAAAATGGACAGCAAAGCAGCCATGCAACTCATTCCCTTGAGCTCAAGTGAGAGTATTTCAGGCCTGATTTTCTACTGGTTTGCATCTTGCATGTTTCTGAAAAATGCATGTGAAACATTATCCATTCTGTTTTGAAAGCAACTCACAACAATGAATAGTGTTGTTTCAGTAATTAGTTAAGTTATTCATCTGTCTGTATCTAATTTTTGCTTATGCTTAGAATGTAAACTTTTGAGAACAGGGACATACCATTTTGGTACTATGCCAAGCAGAGTCGGATCTTGTTCAATGTCTGGAACTCCTATGCACTGTCCCAGTGTTACAGCGTAGTTATACAATATTGGAGACGCTGGAGAGTAAATCATCTTATATTTAGGATCTTGTAAATTGTAGAGGATATATGTAATCAAACTGTAAGTTAATATAAGAGTTGAGAGAATACTGATCGTTATGTTGTACAAAAGGCAGTCATAGATACTCATTCCGTGAGCAGAAAAGCAAAATTTGCTAAGATGTGAGTTAGGAATTATTTATTACCTATGCTCTAGTAAGTACATCTATGGGACGACATTATGATCATGCCATACCATGACCAAAAATGGAGATTCTAGTATGGGAAACATTATTTTCTGCTCCCTCCCTTCCTCCTCTCCTTCTCCACCCCCACTCTTTTGTTCTTTGCCATTCAGTGTTTTGGTTCAAGTTAATTAAAGATTCCTGTTGCAGCCTCCTGGAGTGAAATTCTGGCAGTATGCCCAGTGCCGCCATAGTCATGTGTAAGCAGCCCCTCCAGTGAGCTCCATAATGTCTCTAAGAAACTATACAAAGAGGAAGAAAGAAACTGAATCCAGATGGAATGGGAAATCAGATATTTTTTCCATTTGTGCTGAAATCTATGAAGGCTGCCCTATAGGTTGAAAGAGAAGGCAATTCACATGCTCTGCAGTCTGAGGGAAAAGCATGTTTTCTCCCCCCCCCGCCCTTCATTGAAAATGAATCTGTGAGAAAGCTTACAGTGAGACCTCAAACTCAGTAATGCAAAACATGTTTTCCCAACTCTGCTTTACTCTGCTAGCTATAGAAAGGTGTAGGATAGACCTGTCAGGGGAACACAAAAAAAAAACAAAACAAAAGAATCAAAAGAGTGACTCAGGCAGAAAAAGTCCCTTCCTAATGGCAGGGTTACGAGAGAATTTGATATCCAAACCAACATTTTGACACACAATTCAAGGTGAAAAGAAGATTTAAGGCTTTTAAAATGCCCAACAGGAAAGTAAACATGTCTAACACACTAAGCAATAACCACATCCTGAACTCCTTGCTCAGTTAAAAGGCACATTAAAAAGATTACAAAAAATGTATAGTACATAGTTATTTCTTGGATCACACAGGCATAACAAAAAAAAATCAGGAATGTCCCTGGAGAAGCATGGATATGGTATATTTTGTGCTTGTGAGTCTTTGTCAATTTCAGTGCTTGGTTCTTAAAATGGGGCACTACACTTGCTTGGTAATTACTGAAGAATTCTCCTGTGGATTAACAACAGTATAATTAGAAATCAAAACTGTGGGTATTTTCAGATATACTTTATATATAAATTACAGTTTGCTTTCTGGCATATTCTGTGCTCACTAGGGATATTCTGGAATTCAGTGGGGGAAAGGAATAAATTGTGAAACTATCTGCAGTATTGCTTGCTTTCTCTATGCATTTCATTTCACTGTCAGCACGATGTGAATTTGTTGCTCTCTAATGGCCTGTTTAGTTTTTCAGGATTTTGGTTGTTTGGGGTGGGAGGTGTTACATGAAGAGTAAATTTTGGCCAGGGCAATTATGGAAAAGAAGTCTTAAACTTAAGAGCTGATTTCTATGTCAAAGGACTAACTTTTAATTTTAAAATACCAGGGCAGAGTGATTTCTTGGCAGAGAGAACAACCTGTTGTAACACAGGAGATTCCCTGTTTGTGGTGCAGACTTGGGACGGAGGTTATGATTCAAGGTAGTACAGTTTTAGCTGATGGTTTTGAGCAATACATCAGCTGAAATGAACGTGATAATTGTGGTGCAGATTTCCCCAACTAGCAGGTTGACTGCAATAGCTCTGGTTCTCTGTGACTAATTGGATGTTTTGTTTCCACTTTTTTTTTTTTTTTTTTAAGTGCCAAAACTGGTCCAAAAAGCTGTCCAGGTGGAAGGGGCAATAGTTGTATTGGGTATGTGTGTTTCTTGTCCTTTCAAACTTTTGAAGCCAGGCTGGGGTCAAATTACTCAAGCAGAACAGCTCTGTTGACAAACATGTGTTCTTCAAAAAACAATCCCAGTATGAGAGGTGCTGCTAATTTAAAATAACAGAGGGGGAGGGGGGAATGAAAAAAAAAAAAAGAGAGGGAAAACCAGCACCAGACTACATGAAATCCAACCCAACCGCCACCTTCCCTGCTAGCCTCCTTTTGTGAGCCTGCCTTCCCTGCCGCGTGAATCAGCCATGGTTGGGGTTAAATGGGTAGCTTTTGTCTCCTCACAATGGCTCAGAGTGACAGGTTGAGCTAAATGATTTACTGGTGGAGATGATTTGAAGGACAGAGCCGCGCAGCCTTGGGAACACACGCACAAGAAAAGGACAGTAGCGAATCAGCCTCTCCTCCCCCTCCCGCTTTCACGGTTTTGACTGAAAGATCACAGAGCAAGTCTCTGACAGACACAAGGACCATTGAGAGGCTATTTTTATTACTTATCCATGGCAGCCTTGCTTTGCTGAGAACAGACCTGAGGTTAATTAACCTTTGGGGAGGGGGTGGGGGGTGTTCTCTCTTTTTTTTTTTTTTAACATTGCTTTTCTTATTGGGGATGCAGGCCCATAAGTTGGCAGGGTCACATGCCATGGGCAAAGGAAAAGTCTCTGTGTGACACTTCAGTGCAAGAAAGCTCAACAAACCCATCCCTAGCCAAAATAAACGCCCTTTCCACATAGAAAGGCTTTGCAGTGGGGCTGCAGTGAAGGCAGCTGCTCCTAGCGGAGCCGTCCCAGCTGTTGTCAATTGGAATGTGCTAGAAACAGTGCCCCCTCCACCCTATTAAACTGCCCCGGTGGCGACGGCACCCAGCACTAATATGGATCCCAGATTGTTTCCCGAACTGTTTGATCTGGCTGTGTGGGCAGGAATGATCCAGTCTGTTGGGATGCAGGGAGTATTGGAGTGCTGGTGTGCTGTGTTTTGCGCATCTCCTCAGCAGCAGGCCAGGCAGGCGGGGACAAGATGGCGGGCGGGCTGTGGGCCCTCAGCACCAACTCAGGGGAAGGCAGATCTGAGCCCCTTCTCTGCCTCCAAAGCGGAGACCAGCGCTGTTCGAGAAATCAGCCAGCAGAACATGTAACATGTTTGAGGCTGGCAGGTATGGGACACGGCAAAGAGCGTCTGGGAAGCACCTGTTAGCCATCATGCCTACCTCCATCTTGGTGGCTGGCAGCCCCAAGTGCCATCCCAGGGGAACTGGCCCTCCTTTGCCTGCCTGCCATCCTGCTGGCTTGGCAGGACCAGCTGTGGGGCAAGGGCTGCTTGCCATCCAAGGCAGTGGTCAGAACAGAGCATGACCTATGAAGTGGAACAGGAGATTGCAGCCCTGTGGCTTCTCAGGAAAAGTACCGTGATGCTTTCTTCAGAAGCTGCCCCTCTGGACATTTGTCAGGTAAAGTGAAGACTTTTCTTACCAGGAAAAGGATCTTACAGAGTATTACTGTGAATTACTCTCAAAAAAAACCCAAAACCCACCCCCAAAAAACAACCAGAAGGCAGGGCATAAAAGATATCGAGTGGGTTTATGGATAAATCAGAACACATAAGAGCCATATTACTCAGAAGAGGCAATGCTTTCTTTGTAGTCCATATTTCATATGGTCTATGATTTGTGAGCTATTCCTTGAGCATATATAACCATGTCACAGGTTATAACCTTCATGTCATGTCATTGTTTGGTTCTGAGAAAAAAACAGCAAAAACACTACTGCAAAAATGCAATTTTTCTAGTCCCTCAATGTCATCAAAAATCCTGTAAATTGCACCCTATGAATGTGCAGCACAGCTTTACCCGATATATTCAGCGAACATCAAAAAAAAGTCACTTAACAATTATCTCAGATGTCTGTCTCAGAAGTTTGAACAGTAAACCTGCTATGTACAGTAACACATAGCCTTTTGCTGGCGAGCTTTCAATCATATTCTCATTTTTATAATTTTAATGAAATCTTGTAGTTATTCAAAAGAAATAATATGAGTATGTGAACATGATGGCAAAGCAACATTTGATATCAGCAAGTTTGAAAGTCATGATTTAATGGAAAAGTGAAGGGATTTATAAAATGCAACTTCAGTGAACAGAAGTGTTACTGTTAGTTAATCTGTTGTACTGTGGAGTTGCAGTATGATATCACATGATACTTTTCTAAGGGCCTCTTGAATGCTCAGTTGCAAATAAATGCTTCTGTTTTAAAATGCAAAGAGCAAAACAAACTAAATCTAAAAATACAAGAAGGAACTATGGTGGGGTTTTTTTTCTGTGAAAGAAAGCAGTGTTTGCAAAAGATGAAGCAATTCTATAAAGAGCTTACCCAAGAGGCTTCTAAATATGAATTTGCCATTCTAAGGATTATGGCAGGTGAAAATAGAAGAAGAAACCTTTTTCTTGCATATCCTTCCAGTAATAATCAGTGTCACTGTCCAAGTGTGCCTGGGGAGTATTGTGATTACTTCATTTTTGAAATCCTAGAGGAATAAAGTAGTGCACTGTAATAGGCACTGATTAGTAGAAGAAAGGGGTTTCATAGGTCTTATTCATGACTGGCTCTGTATTAACAAATCTAGTCAGAAAGATCTTGAAATCTATTTTGCATCTATTTCTGTCCAGGCTGACTTTCTGATGCTTCTGCCAGCAGCTTTCTCTCTCAACTTGTGACTCTATGCCTCAAGTCCTAGTAATGCTGTTAAAGCCATCATCTCCAGATCTGGGTACAGAGTTCTCTTGTAAGGCTGGGCTACAACCCCTAGAATGTTGAGCCCTGGTTTAAAAATGGTCTGCTTTAAGTGGTGAAATTGATAGAGTGCTTTCAAAAATAAAGGAAATCACTGTATATATTGCAGAGGATGAAAGATATTATTTGAAGCTCAAGAGTGGTCCTTCTAAGTCCAGGACTGCACAATAAGAGTTATGCTTGCTTGAAGTTACCAGTGTCACATAGTTACCATGTCAAGTTCTTACCTTGTCCCTCTTATTTGCATGAAATTAGTGTAAACTTCCTACAGCTTTTTAGCCCTTATTATGGATGGTATGTCCTGCCCCGCCCCCCCCCCCTTTTTTTTTTTTTTTTCCCCTGTGATTTTTCTCCTTACCTTCACTTTTTTTTGTGGCTTTTTTTCTCCTGCACTTTCCCAGACCCTATTTCTGTCTTCCTCTTCTCTTTCATCTGCCTTTTCTCAGACACCTTTACATGTTTCCTTGCCTCATAATCATCCTGAACCACTGCAGCTGTAATAATGTTCAGAAGCCAGTGGGCTGCAGACAGTTGGCTTTGAAAGTAAAGATGGGAAAGCTATGTAAGGGTAGGACAGGAAAGCTATGTAAGGGTGGGAAAGGAACACCTCTAGGATGCAGTGTCCCCATTTCATTCCAGTAGCATCACAGTGTTGCTGCCTCTCTCCTGTTTGTCCACTCTGAATGCCTTGGCTGACCCCAGCTGAGTGATGAGTTATAGTCTGTTGGCAAACAAAAGCATGGAATAGGGTTGTGTTGAGTCACCTCAAAGGAGGAGTGAGACAGAGTCCCCACAGTCAGAGGAGCAGAGGACAGTACAGGCTGCATGCAGCTTTCCCAGGCAGATGGTCCCCTCCAGCCACCTGACACTCTCCAGTGGCATTAGGTGGCCTCTGATGCTGACGTGGGACATGTGGGTTGGTCTGTTCCTTCCAGCAGGGCACAACCCTGGAGCACTGCTTGGAGCCATCACTTAACGCTTGGGTAACACCAGCCACTTAGTTTCTTCCCATGCTCAACAATTATTTCCTTCTAGCAGAATTTTCAAAAGCCTTTCTTTATATTACAGTTCTTTCATTGCTTTGTAAGAGGTTACGTCACATCACAAGACCAAAAAGCACAGTGCAGCTTAGTGTGATTTGACCCTGATGTGGCATTTCTTTGTGATGTGTCATGTCAGAAATGTAAAGAAAACATCGTTGTCCTATTCCTATTAGTTTGGATGGCAATGGCGACTGCAGGTTACTGTACCTTCTGCCTGAATTATGTGTGGTTTATGAGACTAATGAGGATTCTGTACTGGAAGTGGGAATAATCACGTTTATGAAGCTGTACATGCTTTCTGGAGAGCTGCATGTGAACTTAACAGAAAGTGGGCTCTGAGTTAGTGCTGATGGGGTGGTTCCAGAGGAGCTGGCAAGAAAGGCAATAGCATTTACAGTTGCTGCTACTTGAGAGTGAAGAGTGATGAGGGAAAATAGGATTAAGCACTGTCTCATCATTTCTGTAGATTTTTCTTTTTGGGCCTACGGAATTTCAACTCCTTTTAAATATGCATTTTCCAAAAGGGATTTGAGGCAGCTGGGAAAGGCTGAAATTACCCTTAAAAAATTTGAATATTAGGAAATTCTAGAGCATCCTAGACCTAGTATCAATGTTCCTCCTTGTGCTGAGCCTAAGCAAGAGTGGACAAACAGGATCTGTTATAGCCTGGGCCTGATCACGTTAAAAGGCATCACATCTGTATTAGTTTTTTCTTGTGTACACAGGAAATTATAATCCTGACTCGCATTGCACAGTGTGCTGACCCATTGTTGCTTACTGTTAGGCATCTGCCTTTTACATCCTTATAGCTACAGCCTATTTGCATTGAAATATCACACTCTCAAAAGCCTTGCTGCTTTCCATGAAGGGATTAAGTACTTCTAGTTTTTAAAAGAAGACTTATCGCTTCATCACCTTGGGGATGATAAGCATGAAGCCCTGATTTAAGAGGCTTGTATGATAGTTGGAATTGAGGATGTTCTGCAGATAAAGCATTCTAGGGGACTAGAATTCTAGGCTTCAAGTGCTCAATTTCCAGTCCTGCTACTAAAGTGTTGAGTGACCTTGAGCAACTCACTTCATATTGCTGCAGCTCTGTTTTTCCTTTGATCTTTTTGTTTGTTTGTTTAACTTGCAATATGCTGGAAGCCTTTCTATAGAACTTTGTGAAATGAGGCCTGATCTCATTTTGGTTATTAGGTGTTCATACATTAAAAACAGTATAACCAGTTTAAAGCAGATTATTAACCCTTTCTCAAGTCACTCCATTTTAGCAGACAATGGTGCCTTACTGAAGCATGTGGCCATTTTTCTTGATATCTTCTAGTATCACATCAGTCATACTGGGTTTCTGCTGAGAGAAAAGCCTTAGGTTGGCCACATCGATCATAAAACCATGATGCAATAGTATATACAGGTACAGCTTGAAGTCATAGGCAGCTGGATCACCACAACCAAGATACTAGTAAGCCAGTGGCAGAAAAAAGTAGCTGTCACAGAAGAAAGCAAGAATTTCTGTGGAGGATCTCACAGGGAAAACACCTAACCATGTAGATAGCATAGCTATACTATGTGGATCTTTGAAGGTGAGGGAAGGTGGAATAGGATGATCTAGAGCAACAATGACATAGTTCATTAAATTAATATTTTGAAAGGTGTGCAAAAGGGGAAATTGTTTCCATACTTACTTATTTTCTCTGCAGGGAAGAAATATTCCTAAAATATAAGCCCAGTGTATCAGGTTAGCAGTTCTTCAGCTATGAGGTATTATACTTTTGTGAAAGAGATCATGCTCTGTGTCACCGACTTACCAGCCATACTTTCTCAGGAAGTTCAGGTGAATAAGTGTACCTGAGTGAGTCATGTACCAGCTGACAATGCAATTATTAATTGAAATGGAAGTACGTCATACAAGTATTTCTATGAGTCCTAACATACTGCCCTCTCTGTAACTCTTGGAATAAGCTATATATATAAGCTATTATACCTTTTTAAAGATTGAATGATTTTAACATTCGGGTTTTTTTCTACATCAGAAGATTTAACATTAAAAATCAAACTGTCTACTCGGGTGCTTGTGATGATGTCCATAGATAGACATGTCTAAATTCTGCCAAGGAAGATGCACTGGCTGCATATTACTCAGGGCTACCTGGTCATAGAAACTCATAAATTGCCATTTTAGACCATAGAGTTCCCAGGATATCGAAATATAGATTTGCTCAGAGATGTCCCATTCTGAGCTGGCAGTCACATAAGTATGTCCCCACCTCTCCAGAGAGCAGAGCAGTTTGGGCAGACAGTGCAGGGAACGGAGACAGCCTGCATGGTACTTGGAATTGGAGTCTACTGAAAAGCAACGAATCGTGATTCTGGCTTTCAGTTTCCAAGGTGTAAGGAAATCCTGTTTGTGAGAATATGTGCTATAAAGCCCTATGATCTATTTTAACTGGATTACCAGAGGCAGCTTTTAGAAACTGTGCTGTCAACCGTGCAAATCCTTCTCAAGTTACATCAAGGATATCAACAGTGTATGAATGTGCACCATTAGGTTAGCATCATTAAAAATAATAAGTAAACAAACTCAGTTATGTTATTCTTAGTAGGCTTAGAATATCTTTCAATTAGTAAATATATGCCAGTATGTTATTTACAAATATTCAACAGTGATTTTTTAGGAAAGCTGCCCTCCAGTTAGAAGCAAAATGCCTCTTCTGTATTTTTTTAAATGTTAAAAAAAAAGAAGACAAGTGAAAACTGTCTGAAGAACTCCAGGCTGTGCCCTTTTCTGCACAGCTTGAACTCTCCCTATATTAATCTGAAGCAGATGTTCCAGGCAGGATGCACACTGCAGCCAGAGGTGAGGACGGAGGTGTACAGGACTTGAATGCATTTCAGTACAGCTCCCACATCCTGTTTACACGCAGCCTCTGGCCTGAGAACAGCACAGGGGAAAAAAAAGGAAGGTGGAGGGGGTGTGATAGGAAGGAGACATTGATTGGAGTTGTGATACTAACACCACTGCTAGGCGTGCATATTGAGAGTGCTCTAGAGTTGTGGGTCACTTTGCATCTGCCACTGCCAGCAACATTTTCTCCACTGCTTCGGCAGGCGTTGATAGGCCTGCTGTCTTCTCAGAAGGGAGGGAGAAGGAAGAGAGGGAGCAATTCATTGGAAAAAAAAAAAAAAAGACAGCTCACCTGCAGAGAAACTATACATTCTCTTCTATTCAGCATCGCTACACAGAATCAAGAAAAACACAGCTGGAATTCACTGAACCAACTTTTCTGTCTTGTTAAAATTATGGACTGATTTTTAATAGTAGAAAGGCATTTTCTGAATCAGTGGTGGGCAATGAGAAATATTAATAATGCTAAGGCCCATTTAAGCAGCTATTCTACTGGAGGATGGATTTTTTTCATGCAGGATACTTAATGGCAGTTTGATTTCTGCACACACAGAGCAGTGAAAGGCCCACTTTTCTGTGCATTGGACACGCATTTTCATTTCATGCCTCATTCCCATCTTACTAAAGCACATTATCCACACGTGTTCATGTTTAGTGCTAAGGAGATAAGGAAGACACGTATATATACATTCTATCTCTCTCTTTTTTTTTTTTTTGAACATTTAAACAAAATCACTAAGGAACCAGATTTTCCTTGTCAAAGATTCATAAAGCTGCTAATGGCAAAATTCCCAAGAGGCAGAAATGGAATAAGCAGTTTTTCAAGGTTGTTTTTCACAAAGTTCAAAACATTGGGCTGGGAACACTATGTATCTGTTAAGTGTCCCTGTAATATTATATTCTGCAGAGACTGGCTACTGGCTTCACATCTACATGGTCATGCACTCATACAACATGGAGCAGTTTGAAGGACGTGTATTTTTTTGTGCTTACACGGTATGAACTTATCAACAGCGACCCATTTCTCATCGGCTCATATTCTAAAATGCTTAAGAGGCAGAATGTATGTGAGACAGATTTAATATCAGAAATAATTAATATTTTTTTACTAGGGCAATATAAAAAACATTTTTAAATTCTAGGAATCTATATTATTATGGATTATTATAATCTATTTATTTTATCTCCTACTAATTAGATTAGTAAAAATACTAAAATCACAGCATAAAAGTTTCTACTCCTTCACTCAGACCACATTAACTGTTTTTTTGTTGTGATTTTCTTTTTTTCAAAAGGAAAGGAACCATCTTCATGGCCATGCTCTCTTTTTTATCCATTAAAATCTAGTAGGAGACAGAAACTTCTAAAGTATGTGCTGAGATAACCTACATTTTCCCAATGCCTTGCTTTTTTTTTACCTTACTGTATTTGGATTATTCTGTTATCCAGGTATTAGGCTTTGATTTTCTTATTTCAAATCACCTGAAAGACAAGAAATTTGTGATCAAATTGGAAGATAGAAGGAAAATTTAAATTCTACTTTATTCTCAAGCCTTTCTTCTAAGTGTTAATCTATTTAGCACTTGAAACTCAATCTTCAGATATGGAACAGCAGTCAATCTCTTCACTGCTTCCCATTTATTTTTGTGTGAGGTTACACAGACAGCCTATCAGTAGTCTTTTTCCCTGAAAAGACTATAACAAAAAGATGAACTAAGACCTTACTGGTAATCACAGTTCACATTTACATAGCTTTGTAATTACAATGTTTGTTAAAATCTTTTCAAGCTGTATATGGAAAAGGCACCAGATCGGTGCTAAAAGGCATCAATCTTAGGGCCAGGCAGAGGGTGCCTGAAACATATTTGTGTTACAAAAAGGTTTAGAACAAGGTGAAGTGCTGTAATTGAAATACAGACCGTATTTGTGGGGAAAGGCTATTTTATATTTCCCAATATTTTCTATTTCTGTATCTCTTACAGTATTTAATTGAAGAATCTGGGTTTTTTTCTAAAAGTTTTGTGGTGGGGTCTTCTGTCTTCTGGCATAAAAACTCAGTGTTAAAAGTTAAGGAAAACTAAAAAGTCATCAAAGGAAAAATGTTTCTGGAGTCGCTAGGAGACAAAGAGCAATATACCATTTTCTGACTTAAACCTTTGGCCTTCAATCAGAGAGTACACTTTGCTGCTCTATGGATGACTATTGCCACTTGGAAATACTCCCAGGATGGTCCTTAAGACAAGGACTTTATGAATCATAGCTTCATAGAATGGTTTAGGTTAGAAGGGACCTTAAAGATCATTACATTCCAAGCCCTCTGCCATGGGCCAGGACACCTCCCACCAGACCAGGCTGCTCAAAGCCCCATCCAGCCTGGCCTTTAACACTTCCAGGGATGGGGCTTCCACGACTTTCCTGGGCAACCTGTTCCAGTGCCTCGCCACCCTCACTATAAAGAATTTTTTTCTAGTATTTAATCTAAATCTCCCCTCTTCCAATTAAACCCCGTTGCCCCATTTCCTGTCACTACACTTCCTGACAAAGAGTCCCTCTCCATCTCTCCTATAGGCTCCCTTCAGATATTGAAAGGCCATTATAAGGTCTCCCTGAAGCCTTCTCTTCTCCAGGCTGAACAACCCCAGCTCTCTCAGCCTGTCCTCATAGGAGAGGTGCTCCAGCCCTCTGATCATCTTTGTGGCCCTCTGCTGGACTCGTTCCAACAGGCCCATGTCCTTCTTGTGCTGAGGACTCCAAAGCTGGACACAGTACTCCAGGTGGGGTACTGCTCACGAGAGCAGACTAGAGGTGTAGAATCACCTTCCTAGACCTGCTGGCCACACTTCTTTTGATGCAGCCCAGGATGCAGTTGGCTTTCTGGACTGCGAGTGCACATTTCCGACTCATGTTGAGTTTCTCACCCACCAACACCCCCAAGTCCTTCTGCCCAGGACTGCTCTCAATCCATTCTATGCCCAACCTGTATTTGTGCCTAGGATTGCTGTGACCCAGGTGCAGGACCCTGCACTTGGTCTAGTTGAGCTTCAGTATCACACAGACCCACTTCTCAAGCCTGTCCTGATCCCTCTGGGTGGCTTCCCTTCCCTCCAGCGTGTGGACTGTGCCCCACAGCTTGGTGTCATCAGCAAACTTATTGAGGGTGAACTCAATCCCATATAACATGACAACATAATATCAAAGATATGTGGCAAATGGAGAATGAAAATCATGTTAGTGGTATAATACTAACAACCCTTTCAAGTCAAAAAGACACTAGGAGATGAAAAAGCACTACAGAAACACCATGAGTATCAGCTTAGGGTTATAACACAGGTATGAGTTTTAAAACAGACTCCACTTCTATTGGCATTTCTAAAAATGCTAAGATCATTTCAGATAAGATACCTAAAAATATGAATGATAGCGTTCTACCTATTATTAAGACAAGAAACTCAGCTAGGCATCATGAATATTGAATATGGACATTTCATAATGGATCCCAGCAACTGAACATCCAAAGCAATCTTCCTTATTTGGAATAAAATAATGAACGATAGCAAGATCAGAATACAACACATCTGCAGTTAGGAAGGAATTCTATTTAATTCACTTTTATGATAAATAGAGGAGATATTAATGGCAAGATATCAATATATTTCTTCTCTTTCCCACTTCTACATTGCTTGTCCTGATGTCCTAGTTTAGAAAATAAGTGTAAAGAATTTCAGAATTGACTTCTAACTATTATTGTTAGCATTTTTATGCTTATCTATTATACTATATGTCTATTATAATCATGCACAAACATGAGGAATGGTACCCGATTGTGCTGACAGTTATATGATATAAGAGATGACACACGTTTTGTTCCAAGAACCCTGTTGTTCCATGGTTGGAATGGACACTGAAAAGTTTCAGTAATATCACCCTATCTTGAGAAAGCTTTCTGATTCTAAGTAAATTCCTTTGTGTTTTGCATTATAGGGAAGAACCTTATATATATATATCTGAGGCTATCTTTTTCCTTTTTGTATTACTTAGCTTGCTTCACCTGAGCAATGTCTAAACAATTTCCTGTCCTTAGTTTTACATCCAAGCTGATGCCTGACCTGCCACCAATTCTGTTTCTCAAATTTTTCTTATGCCCCTTATTACTGATAAATCAGTGAACGGCTGCAGTATTTTCTTGTAAGCTTCTCTCTTTTTGTGACTCATTATTTTTTTAAAAAATATATAAACTCACTTTCAGTTCCTTTTCTTGATCATGATCAGGTTCGCCTTTTTCACTGAAGAGAGCTCCAGGGCTTCATGTCTGAAGTCTTCCATTCTCATACAAAATAAAAAATGTCAAAACTGCTGTCTTATGCAAAGGGAGGATGAAATCTTTAAAGGGTCAAACCCTGAGCTGAAGACAGTTTTGTCTGCAGGGTCTGACTGGACTGTGCTTTTGGCCAGCAGGCAGCGTAGGTTCACATGGAGAAGCAGTGGATCTGAAGGTCTATGGTAACCTGATCTGTCTGAACCATCTTGATCAATAGCCTGTCTTAAGCACAGGATAAATTGTGTGAAATAGCTTAAATATATATTTAATAAATAACAATAAATACTTTAGATTTCAGAATTTCTGAATACTCCTTTTCTTTTTTTTTTTTTTTTTTTTGTAAAATCAAAAGCAATTGATGGACAAGTAGAGAAAATAATAATATTTTTACCAAACATAAATATATCCATAAATGTTTCATGGATAAATACTTAGCTAATTATTAACCCTCACATAGCAATATAAACTTGCTCAGAGGGAGGTTCCTCTGTATCTGATAACACTACTGAGGTGGAATATTAACATTTCAGTAGTCCAAATGCCCACAAGGGCAGTAGAAAATCAGAGGCAACTGACTCCTGGCCACTGGCACCCATTTCCTGGGTAGGCTGAGGAATTCTTTTGCTCTTTATTCAGTAGCTGAGATGATGAAACTGAACACAGCTATCAGTTTGGTGGAAGATTGGTTACAAATCATGTAGAAAACACTGAAAGCATTTGGCATTCATACCAGTCTGCAGTAATACTGAATACTGTTCATTCTCATGAAAGGGATAAATGTTTCAATAATGCTTAATGTTCAGTTTGCAGTCATTATTCTGGAATGGGAATAACTCAGAAATACAATTATGAATCTACCATGTCTGATGACAGTTTTAATTTCATTAAGAGCAAACTTGGCCTCTGTGAGAATTTCTTATTCTTACTGCATTTTTTCAGCAATGATATCTATAGACATTGCATTTGACTCAGTTTAACTTATGAGCAATACATTATTCATATTGCTCACACCCTCTGCTTGGGAACTTTACTTGTAGACTCAATTTCATGGTTAGTGACTTCACTGTGAGAACAGTAAGGACAGACAGACAAAAGACAGTTTAATTTCTGTCTTGAAGATCATTGTAAAATTTAAAGCAAGTAAAGTTAGCAAATCCAGTGGGGCAAACAGAAGATTACAAGCCATATTGCTGCCTGCAAAGTTATCATGTTTGATATCTTTAGTTTTATTGCAGAAAAAACAGGTTATACTCAAGCTAAAAAGGGCTCCTGTTATGTTATTAATTCTGATGACTGCCCAATATTTGCACTTTATGAAACCAGGAGGACACTGTGACCTCAAAATATCACCTATTAGTACCCTATTTTCTGCCATTTTAATTCCAATCCTCTGGCCCAAGTGCAGAATAACTAAATTTAGCTGGTCACTAACGTCTGTTAATGACACTTTTGATCCAAGTTTCAGGAACTGCCTTCTCTTCTTGCCTAAGACGACAAGCACATACTTTAAAATATTTTAAGGTAAAACTGTTACCAGAGCAAATTATACTTACTATGCCAAGTTGCAAACAAAACTATCATTCGCCAACTGAAACCAACTGCAGATGCCTGTGAAAGAAGGCATGTATAAAGTTTAAATGCAGCATTAAATGTAAAGCTAAGGATATTGACAAATAAGGTATAGCTACATGCACAATAACATTTTAGATATTTTTTTTAGTAGATTATTTTTTGAAAACTACAATAATTACAATGCATTAGGGACTATGCAGTTTTAACAATACTGATCTTAGTAATATTTTACCACATGGAAAAAACTGTCATAGCTAATGGCATTGGATTACTTAGCTTTTTAATTAGCAAAGAAAAAGCTGTCAGTGGCCTTTGCAGAGTTTGCAAGGTAGGAAACAAGAAAGTAACAAAAAAGTTCCGCAGTGGAAAACTAAAATATCATGAAGAGATGTGCTTTATGTTTAGAATTCAAAAGAAATTACTCTATGTCACATCAACCAAACTGTCTAGCAAGGGAATTTATTTTAGGGAGCGTGGAAATTATTATTATTCAGAAAACATTTGCTAATTGGGAAATAGTACACAGAGGTATTAGCCTCTGTATTTTGCAGAGCAGTTTTCCATTTTCTGTCCTCACCATTTTCCACAGTATCTGTATATTCAGAGGCTACTCAGCCACATTGGCCTTTGATATAAAACTGAATTTGTCTTCAGAAGCTGTTCATTTGTACACACAACTGTCTAAAGCTGTAACATCCATATCTATCAATATGGACCTGTAGCATCTAACCTGTCTATCTTAGCTTTCCTTTAGCCACCTTGCTTAGCTTTGCTGATGAGCTGACGCGTTAAGGTGGTATCAGGGTGATGAGTACAAGACAGACTTTAAGAGTGATGAAACAGGGCGAAAAGAGTCCCATCTCCAGGGTATGTACACAAATGTCCACAGCCAGAAAAAAAGGCAGGAGTAACTAGAGCTCTGCTAGTTTTTACACCATCAATCACTGTGATACATCATCATCACTGATGTACAAATTACATCATCACTGTGATAACTGGTGGGACAGCTCACATGGCTGAAAGGTTGTGATGGATGCATACACAATATTCAGTACATGGAGACAGGGAAAACAATGGGGGTATCACCCTTTAAGTGAAGTAGGAACTTGGAAGTATGGAGCTCCTTTGTGAGATGGAGGACCATCTGGTTGAGAGCTTATAGGCCTGGGTCAAAGGAGAGGCTGCAAAGGTGATGGTGTGGTGGAATTGTGTTACAAACTAACTCCTTAGGATAGGGAATTAGATGAAGCCTTGCTTAAACAACTCTGTTTAAGACTCTGATTCTTATGGGGCCCTTTGCTTTCCCTGTTTTCTGCCGGAAGGGCAACAAGGCAGGACATAAGCAGGTGCAGGTACTAGATAAATTAATGAGCAATGACACACAGCTGCAGCTGCTGTTTGCTAACAAGGCAGAGCTGGATGGTGTAATAATCAATTATAGCCTTGGCTGTAGTGACCATGAAATAGGAGACCAAGATCCATAGGAAGGGGAGTAGCAGGTTACAAACACTGAACTTCAGGAGATCGGATTTAAGCTTATTTTGGAAACTGGTAGATGCACTTCACATGGGAAGGAGCTTCAAAGAGCAAAGGAACTCAGAAAAGTTTGAAGATCCTTAATGGCAGTATCCTCTAAGTACAGGAATGGTACATCCCAATACACAGGAAGTCAAGTAGATGTATCACAAGCTCTCTAAGCCAAACACTCATGAAAGAACTCCAGTGCAAAAAGGAGCCAAAGCTCAAATGGAGATGTCAAAGGGATGCCAAAGGGAAACAGAGTAGCCTTTACCACTGCATTAGTAGTAAAAGACTGTAAAAGGAAAATTTGCACCCTAAAAGAAAAAGTGCAGAAGTGACTTCTGTGGGTAGGTAAGCACACAACACAATTTCCTTGCAAAATAGCTGCCAACCTGAAACACCACAATAGTGAGGAGGTACAAGGAGGACAGGGAAATTCAGGCACAGTCCCTATGCTAGCAAAAGGGAAATGGGCAGAAGTAAAAGCCAGCTACAGCTTTTCACCCCAGGAATTGCAAATAGTCATTAGGAAAGTATTTCTTCCTTAGACATTTGCATATTAGCACCTTGATGACACCAAAATTGCCTTTCCTATAAGGAAAAGTCAAAAGATTCCAAAAAGCAATTTATTTGTAACATACTATTTTAATTTGATTTAGGCTATCCCTGGGACTATAGTGTCTAATAAGTTTCCCTTATTTTGTCTCATTTTTGCAGAATGCCTAACATGAACCCAGAGGCATCTAGCATAATTGTACCAAATATAGCCTACTGATGGGATGGGAGAAGGATATGCAGCATGTTTCTACATCTCAGACTTTTTTGATGCAGAGTTTATTTAAACCTTGAAAATAAACAGAGAGAGGAATGAGTAAGCGGAATCTCAAATTCTTACAGAGGTAAGTGTTCTCTTGTATTAGCAGCTTTGCTGCTACCTCAGCAGGTATATATATCAGAGGACATACTATATCCTTGTTTAAAAAAAATTCTACAGCCTAGGTTCAATGACATAAAATAGAGTAGATGAAAAGAGTAGCAGAAAGTAATGCTTGGTCAGCCGTGTGATGTTATGAACAATACTGTTCCTTGTAAGCCAGCTGGGTATTTACAGCAATTTCCCCTGTGAGAAGGGCTATTGGTAAATGCTACTAATAAAAACTTACAATAACAGTAAAAATATCTTTCATTTTTAATAGCATCTTCAATCCTTTACTGCATGTTTTTCCAATGAAAAAGGGCATTCATGTTTTATGTCTTCATCCTCTTCATCCTGCTTACTGGCTCTTTAAGGAGAAGGAATAAACCTGTAGCTTAGGAAAACCTAAGGCTACTTTGCATTTCTATATTAGTTCTTCATGGCAGGTTCCCTGCAGACGCTCCACACAGAGCTCTGTAGGGTGACTCAGTTTATCTCCAGTCATTGATATGATATGACATGGTATTATGCCTTCTAATGTTTGTATTATATTTGATCCTTTTATATTAAAATCTCCAGACAAGTCATCACACTCCATTGTGCTAGATGCTGTGCAGAGATTTATTGGAAAAAGCAGCCCACAGCCCAAAGAGCCTGCAGTCTAAACCAGACATGGCACTGGAAAATGTAGACATTTGATCCAGTGAGGACCTCAAACAAAGAAATAAACTTTAAACAACTTACCATAATCATACAGGAAGTCTGTGGAAGAATACGGAACAAATAATCTTTGTGCTCAGTTCTGCTTTCACAGAGGATAAATTTGGAAAAGTTCAATTCTGTACTTAGGTGATGAACCAACAAAAAATAAAGCACTGGGCTACACTTCCTGAATGTTAGAACCATCCAAGGTTTATAAATGCTTAGCTTTAGATCAGAATATTCTAGACTATAGCAATACCTTTACTAGAATAACTTGAGGAATCAAAAGATTTTGCCCAATCTCTAGATTGTAGTGTCTTGTCTGACATCTAGAGTAAATATATTATTTTTATGGCAATAGCTTTTCCAAATCAGCACAATTCTTTACCTTTTTTAGATTGTTCAGCAAGATTTTAGCCTTCTCTATTGCACTGCGAGCTTTACTGCAGCCCTCACACAGAGGAGGAGTTCCCTATGTCTATGAAAACATCTCAGCTTCCTCTTCTGTACTGCCAAGGAGGTGTGGTAGGTCACAGAGGGAGTGAAACAGTGACAGCCCTTGAGACCTTCACTGCACCCCTTGTCCAAAAGTGATACTGCTTGAGTCTGGGGTTTACTTTCTTGGTTTCAGCACCATCATTCAAACACTATGGCAGGCTTCTGTTAGTGAGGAGACCATAACAAAAGTGCATTAAAATGGTTTAACTCTGCCTAGTGGTGATTCTGCCAAGCGAGTAACAGCTTCAGGAGTTCAGGAGCAGGTTCTAAAACAAGACTGATTTTTCAAATATGATGTGTTTTTAGTAATAAATGGCCTGATTCTCTTGATTAGGGCTTTTGGGGCCTTGAGGGAGCAGGAGTTTCTTGCTTTTGGGCTGATATGACAATAGAGTTAGACTGGTGAGGTGTCTCACTTGCTGTGGTCCATAGATATTTAGATCAGCCAGAAATTAATAGAACAGATGCCACCCCAATAAGAGTCACTGCTCTAAACCATAACACCACTGCTGTAGAAAGGTGTTGTGCTGAGCCAACCACTATTTTTGGTAATGCAAAGAAAAGCCCAAAAGTTTTCTCTTGAAAGCAGCCTTATGACCCTTGCAGCCTGAAGAAAAGCAGAAGATATGTACTACAAGCTAAGGTCAGATCCCTATATAAAGTAAGCGTCCAGCAGTTTGAATGCTTACTCGGATCCTGTCCACAATACCTCAGCTTCCTGACCTTAGAAATCATTTAGGTAAACTTAAAATTCCAGTGGCATTCCAGTGTTGGACTGGAAGAGGAACATGAAAGAGATTTAAGTGGAATATTTTAGTCAATTTCAAATGTTAATGAGTTCTGATACTGAATTTCAACATAGCTATTAGTATTAGCTTAAAACTCTTCCCAGTGGTGCAGGTAAATGTGATATACCTTTCATCTATGTTCAGAAAAAGAAATTTTTATTTGCCATTTTTTTTTCTATTATATTTGGAATGATATTATTTTGGAATATGAAGTTATGCCTTCTTAAATATTCATGAGAAATATGTGTGTGTGTGTATGTATATACACATATATATATGCTGTAGTTGACTTTCTTTTAGATCTGACTTACTACTTGTTCAATCCAAAAGAAAATAATCTTAAGTATTAAGAAGCTTTTGAATTCTTCGAAAGTGGAAGGATTTATAAATCCACAGCTGTAACAAAATGAATTGCAAATCTTAAAAGACAGATTATGTTTCCAAAACATGAGGACAAGTATGACCTTACTGTAAAACTATGTGTTTTAGCCTATGGGTAAAAGTGGTACATGAGGGGATTATTTATGTTTAGGTGTGTAAATAAATAGTAAGCCTTTGGACACCCTTCTCATATTTCCAGTGGAGCCTGCCAGCAGTCTTTCATTTCTGTTATGGCTTCAGGACATTAAGACCACAGGAACATAGCTAAATTAGATGTTGCAAATGCACAAGTATCTGTGCCACCTCTCACCTTCACATCTAAGGGGCCTGATCCAGTTGAACATGTGCAGACTTAAATATAGTGACACTCTGGTACGTTGCTCCCAGACTAAACCATTGCTCTATGTAAAGGTAGCAGAACTGAGTCCTTGGAATTGTATATACATCTGATCTTGAGAGAAGTTATAACTATACTGAGCATGACAGTAGATATTGGCAATAATTCTAGGGAAATTGACTGCATTTATACAAATCCTTTGCTTTGTTTTATTTGTGCTGTAGAAGGTCATACACTAATACCCTTAGTAGGTTTTTTAGAGACAAAATTCAGAAATAGTTGAAGATGAGCCGTAAAGACAATCTATTATCAGAAAGTCATATTCTTTTAACATTTAACTTATCTAAATCCCTGCTCTTTCTGATGTATCATTCCATTTCTCTAACCATTATATGATTCTAACAACAAAAAATGTCACACTATTATAGCATTATATCCTCTGAAATGACCTTAACCAATCACAGGCCATTGTTGTTTTAGCCTTTTCTGTGATTAATATTTTTTTTACAGATGAACAAAATAAACACAAGCTCCCTGCATGATTGAAAGTGCCCGCTCTGGAGCATCACCCCTGTACTATATTCTGCATAGTTCTCTGTTTAGTACAGGTTTAGGCAGAGTGCTCTAGAAATTCCACCATAGTCTTCTATGAAGTTAAGTGTGGTAACATACAAGCACTCGAATGCTTCAGTATTTTTTCATAATACCCCACTAACTCATCCAGCAATTAAGAGTTTTTTGCTTTCTTCAAGCAAGAAATGCTTGAACCCATATCTTTGACATGTTAGTGAAGTGCTCAAGCCATGAGGTATTCTGGTTAACTTGTTCTCCACCCTTTCTCTTGACGTGCAGCCAGAAATGCTAGCAACATGGGCCAGAAGGAGTACAGCCAAGAAGAAACCTAACTCTAGCTTAAAGTTCTGACATTTAGTTAGAAAGGGAAAAAACCTCAAGGATGCTAGACACTCCTCCCCAATATGTATGCATACAATGTAACTGTTAAAAGAGTCTTGGGAGCAGAGTTAAGAGACAGAAAGTCTATTATTATTAAGCACCTACCTTAAGAAGATGGTTAAATATTTTGTGTCTTTTTCTGCTTGTAGTAGTCCTGAGAAATACAGTTTCAATGAATCTTCATTTGTGCTTTCTCAAGTCCATAGGTAAAATCATTGCAGCATTCATTGCTTTCCTCTTTTCTTTTTAATTAGCACTTGATTCCTGTTAAGGGGTTTTGAACATGTTCCCATGTGCCTGGTTGCCAAGCAGATCATCACCTTAGAGCTATTGCATGTTTGGAAGACAATTTTCTTGGGCTATTTGTTAAGGAAATGCAAGAACACTCATGTTTCACCCTGCAAATATCAAATATGATACAACACCAAAGGTTAAAATGAGAGGCAGAAGAAAGAATTGAGTAAGAATTTTAGAGCATAGTTATCACAATATTCATAGGTATTCACTGGGATCTAAGTGCTGTACAGTGTTCAAACATATAATTAAATATAAACTTTACGCTGAAAGAAAGACATCCTAATTAAACTAGAAAGACTAAAAATTAATTAGGAAATCAAGGTATGGAAGAGCAAGATGACCTGCCTCAGATTAAAAAAAAAAAAGAAATAAAATAGAGCCAGCAAGACAGTCCTGGCACCCAGCTCAGTGCCCAGCATGCCATACATATCATATTTCCTTACCTGCATATGTTTTTGTGCTTGAGATACATAAACACCTGAAACCTCTACTTACACAGTCTACCCTTTGCAATTAGGCAAGCTATTAATGTTGTGCCTTGAGAACAGTGCTTCATAGTGCCCCCGGTTCCATTGATGTGCCTTTTCCACCAAGAAACACAGGCTTTATTTGACCTAAAATGAGGTTTGAGAGCTTAACCATAAAAAAACCAGAAAAATGTCTGTTTATGGGAGAATATTGAGTGGCCTGATGGTAAACAAAATAACCAGTCATTTCAATTTCTAAACAGCTCCTTAGAATACTCTTTCATACAGACTTTTAGAATACAGATATAGACTGTATACATATACATACATACATATAGGTGTATGTATATAGATAGTTGTGTGTATATATTATACAGATCCGTATGGGCAAATTCTGCTATTCATAACTAAACAATATTTGCACTGGATAGCATAGAATTTGGCTCAGTTTGAGAATACCCTTCTGTATGGAAAAAGTTAAATCCTGTCTGAAGTGCAGAATATCTTGGACCTCCTTCAGCTTTACCGTTTATGCAATTAATAATTCAAGATTCAGAAAACAGAAACAAAGAAGAGGAAGCTCACCAAACATGGTTTTGCTTGAGAAACACAGAAAATTCTCCCTAAGATATTAGTAACGTTGAAAGATGAGGGAAATTCTTGACCTTTCAGCAGTCAGGATTATGGTTAGACTATACTGTATATGATACGGTCTCTTAGTGGGGCATCTTTTTAAGGGTCAGCTGCTCGAAGAAAAGGTTAATGTTTACTGGCATGTACAAAATGGGCCCTGCAAAACTTCAGCCAACTGGAAACCCTTGTCAGTTGGAAGTCTAATTAGATTAATTCAGCTTAATTATGTATAGTATTTAATTACAGTTGAACAGAAGCTAACATACTTTAAATATCCTGTTATCAAAATTATTCTCAGCCTAAAGTAGTCTGTCACATGTACCAGATTGAATATTACTCAGTTTCCATAGAATGTATTAATATTTCTACATTATGCTAAAACAGCCTTGCATAGCATGTGAAATATTATGTGTCAAATGTTTACTTCAGTTTTTGAGCCAAAGTGAATAGTTGCTATAGTTACATCACAGATTATCTGGCATACTCTAATGATTCAGAACTAAAATAGTTGAGGTTTTTTGTCACCTGTGTTGTAAAGTATGCCCTCACAGGCAGGGCATACTCCTGAAAATATGAGAACTACAGCTTTCCTGCTGACGCATGGTTTGAAACTGAATTCTGGAATGACAGACAGAAGATTTTCTGTACTATTTTCAAACTGATCCGAGAAAAAAAGTCACATGGAAAGAAGGAATCAAATGCATATAATTAAGTTTTCTAAGCTGTTCATTACAGCTGTGTGAAAATGCAGTTCTGCTCAGGCTCAACAGTGGCTGTATGAGCTCTTCCTATAACATTGCTACATTATAGACAGATGATTTTGGAGTGGCCTGATGCAAACAAAACATATAGCAATCTTTTCATTTGCTCTGTGCTGGGCCACACGCCTTTCACTGGTGTCATTTTTATTTCTACCACAGTGGACTTAAGTAGAGCTTACTGTGAAAACTATTGTGTTTTGCCACTGATAGTTCAGGACAAGAGAGGGGAATCTTCACTAATCACTTGTGAATAAATTAATTGCTCTGTTCAGTATCAAACCAGAGAGGGATCTGGATTGTAACTTAATATATAGTACTGGATTCCCATCAGAAGCTTCCTCACCTTTTGTCTTCACTTTTCCATGGACCTTAACAGCTGAGCTTTACTGATAGAAACCTGTGCAGGGAAGGAAAATGCTTGTCAGAACTCTCTGACAAGCATTTCCAAGGATTTTGTCACAAGCAGAGGCTAATGAGCCAGATCCAGCTCTGGCCTGTGCTTCTGAGATGTATTGGTTCAATCCAAGCAGACTGTCAATAAACATGCGTCTTCAATTATTTTTATTTCTGTTCTACATTCAATTGCCTAAATCATATATTTCATGTTATATATACATGGAGGGCAAAAGCTTTTTCCGTTTTCCATTATTTCCATTTAAAATTAAATTAAAATTTATTTGTTTTCTGGAAACATGCATGATAATATAAATAAAGTGCAGCAGAATAGAGTGTGAGAAGTGAAAGTATTGAATTCTCATGAATAGATGAAACTCCTTGTTTCCCCCCTCTCCTGTTGTTCTTTGGTTGATCCATTTCCATTCCTTGGAAAATTTCATATGACATGACAATGAATCTGATCAATGTATTCAGGTCACAGGAAGTAACAGAGAGAAAAAGATGGAAAGTGATTTCTTGACTAAAAGAGGTATTTTTCTACCACCCCCTCCCCAGATAGCTTGCCTTCAGCCCGTCCTAATTCAATTAGGAATAGTAGTAGGAATGTCACAAATTACTGCAAGTGCAGCAGCAAAAGGAGAGGAAGATGGTGTAAAAGTACATATCCCTGACCTATATGGGACTGACTTACCCAAAATAACTCAATTACTCACTTGAATATCAGGAAAAACTTTTTCACGGTGAGGGTGACAGAGCCCTGGAACAGGCTGCCCATGGAGGTTGTGGAGTCCCCTTCTCTGGAGATTTTCAAGACCCGCTTGGACACCGTCCTGAGTGATGTGCTCTGGGCGTTCCTGCTTTGGCAGGGGAGTTGGACTAGATGATCTCTAGAAGGTCCCTTCCAACTCCAATTTCATGATTCCATGATTACTAATAAGACAATAAGTAATACTCATCCCATGCAGGTCCTCAACACCTCCCCCAGCCACCTCTCTCCTGCTTGAAGCATTTCTGACACGTATTTAACATCAGCTCAGTTTTGGTTTGGGCTTGCTTTAGCCCCTGTCACTTTTGGTGACACACTTTTTCCGATGGTCATTCTTGGGACTATCCCTCTCTCCAGTGGTCCTGAGTAGCCCCTGCCTATCCAGTGTATCTGGCTAATCTTTCCCCATCAGACTTCTCACGCCCCCCCTAAAATACAGGGGACCCCGTGCTCAGGAATCTCTGGAGATTTCCTAATTTCCCACTGTGACCAACAAATGAACCTTCATGATATCTGCTTAGAGAGCCCTCTCTTCTCAATTTAAGCTTCTGCAGAGAGACTCCAAGCGCACGCAGAGAAGGATCTCCTCCCACCACAACCTAGGAGGAGCCTTCCTCCTTTCCAAGGTAGGTAGCTGTGCTGGGGCAAATCACCCGGCCTCCTCGCCAGAAGGCTGGGTGTTTCTAGCTCTCCACATCTAGCGTCAGACACGCTCCTCCACAAGCTCAGCAGGTGGCAGCTGTGTGGTCACAAAGAGGCAGATCCTGGCCTTTGAAGTCACTGACATTCAGGTTTTCATGCTGTGTTCAACACTTGGCCCTTCTCTCCAGTACTGCTGAGAAACCACTAATTCTCCAGTACCCCTGGCTCTCCTTTACCCATCAGACTTCACAGGCACTGACTTGCAGGGAATTTGGTTTTAAGGACACCATCTCTGGAGGTTTCTTGACTTTCCCCTTGAGTCAATGAGAGGTTCTTCTCAAAATCTGATTTCTGAGACCTTTTTTTTCCCTTTTCGGCACTTTCTCAGAGAGACTTTGTGTGCCTGCAGACTGTGACCTCCACCCAGCATAGCCTGGCAGCCTCCTCTCTCCACAGAGATCTCCAAGAACCTGTTACTCACCAGCCCCAGTTTGAGAAAATATTGCTGGTGATGGAATTAGGGCAAAGGGGGCCAGCATGAGGTGGGTGAGGAATGTCTCTGCAGGGGAGAAAACAGGGAAAAATGACGCAAATTTGGCTGGGGGGAAGGCGGGAGGGATGTTCAGTGTGTGATGTTCGGTGTGTGATGTTCTGCTTCAGGGTCATTGTGTGATGCTGGATAAGCCCCACTTTCCCCACGGGTGCAGTACAGCAACTGTCCCAGCGAGGTGAGAAGCAGACTCACATGGAATTTAAAAACCAGTTAAATATTTATGAGAAATATTACATTCAGAAGAGAGACCGGCTGGCTATTATTATTCATCCCTCCTGGATTCTGATGTTTAATTAATGCTTGCAAAGAGCCTTGAGATGCTTGGATGAAAGTGATCCAAACACGTCACCACACGCTGTGACCCTCAGTCCCAGAGGTACCTGATTGCCACACAGCTCTGAGAGATGAGACTCCCTCCTGAATCCCTCCTCTGGGGTGAGAATGGGTCTGAGTTGGGGGCAAGCCCTCAGCGTTTGTCACCTCAGACCCACAGCCCTGCTTCTCCTTGCAACTCTACAGAGAGTTCAAGAGTGTTTTAGAAGCTTTGCCCCTTTAGGGAATGCTAGTTATGGTAAGTATTTGCAGTGACATAAACCAACTGTTTAAAAACAAGCCAGTGTCTCTGCATTACAGCATGCTGGGGAGACAAAAAGCAAGCCAAAATCCATACAAACTGATCCAGTGACCCACAGCCCCAAAACCCAAGACATCAAGGTGTTATAATCCCAACCTGACTTTTCTCAGCTCTGCTTTTCCCAGGACAGCCCCTCTATGGCAGGTATGGGCCAGAAGGGACATTTCTATTTTCAGGCACGTGAGAGCATTTTGGAGACACTGATGTGATGCCACAGGCTCTATCAGGAGAGCTGTGTCTCAGAAAAGGGCTTTTACAGGCTCTGGACACTTGCCCCCATCCCATCCCACCCCATCCCCTCCCATCCCATCCCATCTCGTAGCATGTTTCCCACTCTAGGAAGGAAGTTCCTGTCTCCTGTAGCTTTTTCCCTGTGATGGGATGGACTCGTAGTTCTCCAAAGACACAACCAATGGATCAGCTGTTGTGCTCAAGCACTATTCCTTTCACTCCTGGCAGCACATTATGAACCTCCCTGCTGTGTCTGTCCCTGCTTCTCCAAAGCCGGGGTGCAACCCCCATCCTCCAGACAAAGGGGCAAGTGACTGCCAGGAGGAGAAGAGTGGGTGGCAACTCTTCTCATCTGAGATGAAATCTCAGCCATGTCTGGGGCTCAGTGGGTTTCCGCCGTCTTGGCTGAGGCTGGGATTCAGAGAGAGACAAAAAATGTGGGTGGAAAGCCACAAAAGCCCCCTCCTCCACCCCACAGAGAAGGGAAGCAGCTGAGATTCAGCAGCGCTACAGCTTATCTAAGAGTAAACTTGCATTGGGTTTGCATGGCAAGGTTTTGGTAGCAGAGGGGCTGCATGGGTGGCTTCTGTGAGATATGAGCAGAAGCTGGCTCTGTATATCAGTCAGCGTCGTGTCCAGCCAGCTCCAAAACAGATCCACCGCAGTCCACAGCTGAGACAATCATCAACGCTGGTGGTGCCTCTGTGATAATATATTTAAGAAAGGGTAACAACCACTGCAGAGCAGCTGTGAGAGAGAAAAGTGAGAAAATGTGAAAGAAACAGCCCTGCAGAAACCAAGGTCAGTGAAGAAAGAGGGGGAGGTTGTGCTCCATCCAGGCACTGGAGCAGAAATTCCCCTGTAGCCCCTGGAGAAGACCATAGTGATGCAGGTTGCCCCCCCTGAAACCATACTGGAGCAGATACCATCACCAAGGTCAACACACCACCTCTGGTAAAGAAAATATTCTCTTATCTCACCCCAAATCCCAGCCATACTCCAGAGATAGGTTCCCCCAACATGCTGTCAGGAGTTCTCTCTTCCTCTGTTATTACTCCTGGTGACAGGTCCATGGCTCACTCCTCAGATGTGCCTCTGCTTAGTGGTGACGCAGGAGACAGGCTGGGAAATGGAGGTTGTCTTGCTCTTACAGAGTCTCAGAGGTGCGGCCTAGGTCCGGATCTGCTCAGCTAACATGTTAATTGGCGAGCTTTCTTTGTCAGTAGAGCAGAACCGCTTTCCAACCATTCACTTTTAAGTTTCAGCCCCGTCACAGCCTCCCATCAGCTGCCATATGGCCAATAGGCTCTCTCTGTCTTACACACTCATTCTCCCCAGGCACTGCAGTACATCGCCTTCCGTTATGGTCTTCGTTTCTGTTCACACCCAGAATTGAGATCACATGCATTTGGAAAATCACCATCTACCCAGAGAAGTTGGCGGATATCAGCAGAACTTGGACTGGCAGCAAGACCTTGCTGGCGCTCCAGCTGGAGAGGAGGAGACATCAAGGCCAACGTCTTTCTGAACATCAACTGCTTTCTGAACATCAACTTCATTCTTCTTTTGTTTCAGCTGTAGCTGGGTGAGATCAATTACTGCAGGTGACAAACACAAGGAGACAGAAACACAGAGGCAGAGAGGGAGGAAAAAAGAGGTAAGGAAACTTTCTTTCTTTCTTTCTTTCTCTGAGAAAAGAGGCCAATCTATTTTCGGTTTTTTTAATGTTATGAACTTTACTATTCCACACAAGTTGCTGTTTTGGCACGGATGGATTGGTTTTGCCCCACTTAAAGGTCTGATGTAAAACCATCTTGAACCTTTGACTCGATAATACTTCTGGCTGTGCCATTCTACAAGGCCTTTTAGCTTTAACTAAGATGTGTTTGTCTCCCTGGATTTTTTTCTGAAATGGGAGCTACAAAAACCTCAAACTGGCCAGAGCCCAGGGATCTCACAGATCTTTCAAGTCCATGTATAGGGAAAAATGTCAAATAAGAGGGCCTGTCACTGATGACCATATATCCCCTAGGGTCAGAAATGCACTGAGGAGCAGCCCTCCACCAGCTGCCACTTGCTATCACCTTCTCCACATGCCCTCCAGGCAGGAGAACTTTATCCTAAAAAAAGCCTGAAAAATAAGAAGATTCTGGTCTCTAGCTAACTATAGATGTCTGCTTTCATCTAGATGTGCTGAGACTGGAGGGGTCTGTTCAGCTAATCCAGGCTGACTGTCTCACTGCCTGACACTGGCTGCCGACACAGCCCAATCCACTAGCTTAGGGCTGACAGAGCAGCATTTCTTGGAGAAAGAGGGATCCTTTCGATCTAAGGCCACCAGGAAAGAGACTTGCCTCGCCCATCCATGAGCTGCTGCGCTGTTGAAATTTCTGCGCCAGTTTCATTTCTGGTTGAATTTTTCAATTTTCGGGTGGTGTATCCTACCCAGCCTTCATCAAACCACCCCAGATATTCCTTTACCTTCTGCATTGAGGTTGAGCACGGATTACCACTTAACGTTCTCTGCTATAAATGGAACAGTCCTCTTAAGTTGCTGGTGCACGTTAGCCACAAATCATTTCACAGACTTTTCCTTTCCCCTCCCGAGTGTTTCACAAACATGGCTGCCAAAGCTGCCTGCAATACAGCAGGGCTTATCTCATCTCAACTGAGCATCCGTCCCCTTCCCGCTCGCGGCTCTTGGGCACCCAGGGACACTGTCTACACGATCTGCCATAGCCTTGAGCGGGAATCCCTTATTCACCAGGGAAAATTAAGGAGAGGTGTCCCCTGGGCTCCTTAGGCGTAACAGGGGCATTTTTGCTCTGAATAGGGTGTGTTATACACCATTTTGTCGTGCTGAGCTTATCAATATTTATAGAGACCCTTCTCCGGTCTGGGCTGCACATCAAGTATGGTAAGATCTCATTGTTCCCACTTTGGCAGCTGCGTTAATGATACCTGAACATCATCCCGTGCATGCACATGGCTTGGGAGGGTGATGGAGGGCCTGATTTCTGAGGGTATCTCAGTGCCTTTGCCAGCCAGTGTCTTTAGAAAGTCACCCCTGGGCTGCAGGTGCAAGCTGCAGGGTGAAAGGCTGTTTGCAGAGCCAAAAAGAGGAGGGTTAGGAGGAAAGAAGGGGGTTAAGAGGACGGGGAAAAGCTCAGAAAGCAAGTGCTGACATGCCTGTGAGGCAAAGGCAGGTCTTGGCGTCTCCTTAGACGGCCGCAGGGTTTAGAGGGTGCAGGGATCTGCCCAGGTTGCAGAGATGGAACCACTTCTCATGGCCTCCAGATAGATAGGTCTAGGCACACAGCTAGGGCACTTCAGTGCTGAAGACAGTTCGGCTGGTGCTGAGATGGTGGCCTCCTTCTGATGGTGGGACCTCTCTCTGTGGGGGGATTGGCAGTCTCACCTGCCGGGCTCCATGGTCCCTGCCCTGGCAGCTCCATCTCACAGCAGCTCTCAGGTCTGGCCACTGCTCTCAGATGAAGGGGCTGAAGTGCCCAAGGGGAAATTGGGGCAGAGTTGGCCAGTCTAGGGGGGGTTGGCGGGGCCCCTGCCATGGCCTTCAGTGCTATCGTCTATTTGATCTCTGGTGGCTAATTTTGTTGCATTACACGGAATGGTTAGAGCTGGAAGGAACCTTAAAGATCATCCAGTTCCAACCCCCCTGCCATGGGCAGGGACACCTCCCACTAGACCAGGTTGCTCAAAGCCTGGCCGTGAAGACCTCCCAGGGACGGTCTCTTACCCTGCTGCTACACACATATGTTTGCTTTGACATTAATAATCAATTTCGAAGAAATCACTACCGTATAAAGCAGACGACTCAGCTTTGCTTTAGAGGTTGAAAACTGAGGAAAAGAGAGGTTGGTCCTCTGTAGCCCACCCAGAGCCCCGCGGCTGAGCCAAACCCATGTACAGGGACAAGGAGGGCAGCTGCCTCCCCTCAGCTCTGTCCTGGCAGCCATGGCCAGGAGAAGGAGTGCCCGGCCCTGGCTGAGGTGGGAGAGGCCTTGGGGGAGCGGATGGCTGGGAGGGCAGGGCCCCCCCGCTTTGCCCCCTGGCAGAGTGAGCTGCTGCCACCAGATCAAAAAGCGCAGCCACAAGCAAAGGGTGAGAGCAGAAAACAAGGAAACCACACGGCATGAAAGAGGCACAGGGGATGCGGCCCCACTCTGCATCAGGAGCGGTTTCTGAGTTTTGGGGCTGGGGTTTTTTGTTGGGGTTTTTTGTTGTTGTTGTTGTGTTTTTTAATTTCAGTTTCCTCCCGCGTCGTGCTTGCGCCAGCCTCAGGAAGAGCTCTCTGCAGCCATCACCCGCTGGGGCTGAGTGCTGGAGAACAAGCAGATGTTTTCCAGGCCAGACCTGGTCCTGCAGGCACCATTCCCCAGGCTGCTCGCTACCTCAGCTCTCCTCTTCCTATCCCTCAGAGAGGCAGGGATTATTAAAAGAAGTCAAGAAGGAAATTAAGCCACTTTAATAAAAGGGGGGAAGTTAAAATGAAATGGAAATCGATGTTCACTTGGGATGGAGCCCTGCTCCTCCGTCGCTAGATGTGCTAATAAATCAAGTATGCCTGGACTGTTTCATTGCACAGGAGCCAACTGGCATGAGATGGTCTGGGCTATTAAACTCACTTAACCTCTAAAATGAACTGGCTACATGCCAGCCACCTAATGGGAGTGGTCCCTGGCCCCTGCTAACACCTAAATGCATCCCGGGAGTTGCTCAGGAGAGTGAGAGTTTTCCCAGGCCAAAAATGTGTCAGGAGATGTTCTAGCAATTTAACAGGACTGATGAGCGTGTTCCAGTGCCCGGGGACATTCCCTGACACCATTTAATTTATGAGTTACCACCATAAGATACAACTGGGCTGCCTGTAAGGAGGCTGCGGGTCTGCTAAAGGCATCTGCTAATGAGAGCGACTTGCTTGGTTAACACAGCAGAGCCTTGCTCGCTGAGATTTGTAAACTCTAGAGTAGTGTTTGCCTCTGATCTGACCTGGAGGGATGCAGAAGGAGATAGAAAGGCAGAGGGAAAATAGGAAGTGGCACGCGTGAGAAGTAGAGATAAACCGGGAGAGAGAAGGCGTATGAAAGAAATCCTAGCTGAAGGCAACCCATTTTCCCCGCTGACTTGTAAGATGTAGGTGGCAAATATCATGTGGTAGAGATCTGACACAAATACAAAGATTAGCACGAATGAAGTAGAAATGCAGAACGGGTGAAACCTTGAGAAGAAACAGAAAGACAAAGGTGCATCAGCCAGCATCTACCAAGCTGTGCAAGGTCAGCAGTTCACCAGTCCCACAGTGACACAGGTTGTGCGGTATCACTCAGTAACCAGATAGCAAGAAGGCGAAGAGCAAACCAAAGCCATAAGATGACAGGAAAATAGAGATTCCCTGCCAAAATGAAATGATGGGGGGTGTGTGACTCAGCCATTTCATTAATTTTTACCTGTTCCAATATCTTCAGGGTTTTTATAAAAAGTTGAATGACTTAAAATATTTGAAACCCAGCATTGACCGGGTTAATTTGTAGACACCACTTTAAAGTGGGGGTGACTTTTGCTGCTGCTCCCACTGGAACAGGTGACATCAGTGTTCACAGTGGAGAGGAGGTTTCTCAGGGCCCTATGCCAGTTCTCAGTTTTAGGTATTTCTTCGGAGTGAGATGCATACAGATGCCTTGTTGTTGCCCCTTTCTTTATTCTGTAGCATCACCCAGCAAACTGCTTGGTCACTGCTACTGCATCTTGCTAGGAGTGGTCTCCAACCACACGGACCGGCTCCTTTGTTTTGCTGTTTTCACACAAATCATGCAGATTATTCCCTGGGGATGGGATATATTTTTTACTTTGTACAAGGCAAGCCACAAATCCTCTCTGATGGTGCCTTTGCCATCTATGCCTCTTCTGATGGTGCACATGGCTTCTGCCTAGCTCTTGCACCTGTATTTTTCATATGTGTACATCTGTCTAACTGTTAGATTGTCAGTTATGCTGAACTGATCTCTCCGTAAAGGTAGTGCTGATGTTTTCATCTAGTCTTTGAAAGTTTCGTGTGCTCTGATCATTTAAATTAATTTCAATATTAAATTATTCTATTATATTTAATATTGCACACTGTACATCTAAATATTGCATAAGATTATTCTTGTATTTCTTTTGAGTTCAATCCCATTATGACTTCAGCCTTTGGTCTATCAAGCTACCTGTGAAAGGAGGTTTCTATTATCAGCTAGAGCTGAGTGAACTTCCCACCAGTTATAATACTGACTTCTCTAAAAACTGCTGTGAATTTTTTGTTAGAAATCCAAAACTCCTTGGGCTTGGATCTCTTTTACACATCCCCACTACTTATCAGTTCTGCTTCTGATATCTGCCTTTCTCCATTGGTAGCATCCATAGTGTTTTCCCATACTGCATTGAAAGAGGATTTGGTTTCTTCACCTTGCTTCCCCCTGCTCATCCCTTCAGCTTTGTCAGCTTCTGTCTGACCCTTTGCTTGAGGAGGTTTTGTGGTTTGGGTGCTTCAGTCCACATAATATGCTTGTCTATATTTGTTGGATTCTCCCCAGCCTTTGTTTAAAAATGTTCTTACCTTATATGTCAGCAGCCAGGTTCTGGTTTAGTTTAAATGAAGCCTCTCTTGCCTTAGAGCAAACACAGGCTCTCTGTACAGTCTCCCCTGTGCTCCCCAAATTCCCTGCTTCCTGATGACCCCATACCCCCTTTCTTTACACTACTTTCTCTGTCACACGTTGCAAGTCTAACACTCCGCCTCACCCTATGCATGTTTCTAGAAGCATTTCCAGCTTTGAACTTCCTACCTTACATGTTAAGCTGTGCCCGTAAGACCTTTTCCGACCTGTATCCTGTCAGCGTTCACACAGCACCCCCCAGCTCCCCTTCACAAACCTGGAATCATCCAGCCTCTGCCTCATCCCCACCAGCACTGTGCTTGGAGGTGGGATCCTTCTAAGCTGCCCAGTGCCTCGTCAGCTGGATCCTTGGTACCTTGAGCTTCCCCCTCTTGGTTCAGCCACCCTGGCCACAAGAGCCACCCCTGGAAGTCTTTGTCTGAGGGATGGTGGATGCCTGACAGGGACAAGTCCTGACATCTTATACACGCAAGAGAGAAGGTCCGCCCCAAGGGCCTCTTGGCATGGGGAGTGCCTGCTTTCGGGGAGGTGAAGTCACCTCACTGTTTTCTGCTGGCTTCCTAGACTGGTTAGCCTGCTTGGCTTCCTTTTTGTGATATATGCCTTGGTTTAGAGCTTGGTAGTCTCCTTGCACCAGCAGCCATGGTCTCCTTCACCTTGTCAGCCCACCCAGCTGCAGCTGATATCAGCACTTGGTTGCTGATACTTCATCTAATTTGATAACTCACCTTAACATGACAGTTAGCTTCCAGTTCTCAGTTAAGGTTCTGTTATCATCAATGCAACTTCTTTCTTACCTCATTCCTGCCTTTTCCCCAGACTTTCTGTTGAATAATCCTAGGAATTCAAGCAAGTCTTTCCAACAACACCAGACTTGGTGGTTATTGAGATTTTTAAGGTAAGAAATAAGCAGACACAAAAAAAAAAAAAACTAAGGAAAAATAGTAATGAGAGCCTAAAAATGGCCTTAATCATAGAATCCCAAAATTGCACAGAAATATTTAGATGGCAAGGGAACCTCTGAAGGTCTCCAGCCTCCTGCTCCCAGCTGGGCCAACTCTAAAACAACACATCTCCATCTCCAAGCATGGAGGTTGCCTGGCGTCCCTTGGCATCTATTCCAATGATAAATCACCTTCAGTGGGAAGAAATTTTTCCTGGTATCTAGTCAGGAGTTCCCTGCTGACAGGAGTTCCCTGTGGCTGCTGCCTTGTGTTCCTCTCCTGTGCACCTCTGAGAAGAATGCAGCTCCTTCTGCTAGGTGATATCCTTTAGTTAGAGGGAGACTAAAAAAAGATCCCACCTCGGCTCTCTTCTCCCTGGCAAACACAGGTTTCTGCCTCTTCCTGTATATCACGTGCTCCAGTCCCTCACCGTCCCAGTAGAATCCATTAGAATCTGTCCCATTCCTTGGCATCCATCTTGTACTGGGGGACCAAAACTGGATCCTCTATTCTAGATGAGACCTCAGGTGTGCCAAACAGAGGGAAATAATTGCTTCCCTCATCCTGCTGGCTGTGCTCTTGTTCATGCAGCCCTATATGTGTTTAGCCTTAATTGCTGCAAAAGCAATGATAAGCCACCATAGAGAAGTAAAAAAAGCACAGAACTCTTTGCAGTATAAACACCTGCAGTCCAGTGAATGCCAGAAACCTAGGGATGAGTAAAATAAAACATTTAATACCAAACTCTAGAGGGAACACTGCAGCTGGATTCTTTGGTGAAATACAGGGCTCAGGTGACTTTACCAATGAGTTTCCACTTTGCTGCACTGAAGGATGGTGGGTACTGAGTGGGAACATGGGCCCCATCCACTGAGGTCTGCAAATCCAACTGTTATTAACAGAGCATTTGGATCTTCCAGGATAGCATCCCTTGGCAGCGACAGCGTTTCCAGCCCCACGGTCCATGGCAAGGAGGAGTGTTCCTGCAGTGATGACGACACGTGGCACGGTGGTGAGCAGCACGCTTGCCATCTTCTTGGTTCTGCAACTGGGTGAGTCCTCGGCTTAATGAACCTTCCCAGTTCTTACAGCCTTTCCACAAGCCTCACAACTTTCGAGGTGTTTTTAGGCTCCTTCTTCCAATTTGCAAGATAACATACCTCAGATGGTTTAGAGCAGACTTGTTCCAGCAATGCAGCAGTGACAGCTATCTTCTTATCTTGCCTAGCCCACTTGCACTGCCCCACAGCTTTCTGGGGGGCCATGCAGTGGAGATTAGAAGCTGAGGGGCTCCCTACATCTGTACCCTGTTATTTCAGAGGCAGCAAGCACAGCTCAAGCTCTGGGCTGTTCCCAGCCTGCTTGCCAAGCCTGACAGACAAAATCTGTGTGTCTGGGGTATCACCAGGTTTGGGGAGCTGCCCCGTAGAGATGCAGGAGTGAGTGTGTAAGAGTGGTAGCACACCAGCCTGTGACTCGGACATCTCGGATTTGTAAATGGTGGTGAATCCACCACAACCACTGGCTTTTTCCCTGTTTCTGAATGTATGCGAAACAGAATAGGCGTCAGGTGGGTAAAGAGCCCAAAGTGGAGGGGAGGGAAGTTATGGAGCTGAAAAGGAAAGGGATTGATTAATGAGACAAAGGAGTATAAAATTCAGAAACTGAGGATAATCTTCCCAGTATCTGGAAAACGGAGGAGAAATGTCTGCATCTTTCTGGAGGGATGGGAAGTACTCACTGAGCCACCCTTCAGAAAGTGAGTGTGCCTTTTTTGGGCATTGTCTTTCAGGTCTGGTCCCCATAGCAGGTGAGAAAAGTGAAGTACATATTGGGGTCGCAGGCCAGACGGTGATCCTGAACTGCAAAGGGGTACCCCACGACACAGGTGTAACCTGGAAGTACTCTAAGTCTGTCATAAGGATGTATAGAGGTAGCTCTTTGAAAGGTAAGGCTTCCAATTCATCACCCCTTCTCCCCAGTATATGGCTGAGAAACCTCTTTCCTCCTGACCAAGCTTATCGTTTCAAAAGGCAAAGCTGCCATGAGCGATCGATCTGAAATCATCAATAGGAAAGATCTGAGGGTGTCGAACTTAAAGCTCTCCGATGCCGGCAACTACACCTGTGACTATGGCTCTCAACCAGTCAGTATCATCTCACTGCATGTCTTTGAATGTGAGTGATTAGAGGTCTTTTATCCATGAGGAGGCGAGGGGGGTGGAGACCAGGAGACCGAAGATCTTGGAGAGATATCTCTCCTGGGATCCTTTATCCAGCTGCCATTT
>BJBW01004445.1:7744-58700 GCA_004320125.1 Scolopax mira
GGGGAATCTGATCAATGCTTACAAATACTTAAAGGGAGGGTGTCAGAAGGACGGGGCTGGTCTTTTCTCAGTGGTGCCCAGGGACAGGACAAGAGGAAATGGGCACAAACTGGAGTTATAAGAAGCTCCACCTGAACGTGAGGAGGAGCTTTTTTACTGTGAGAGTGGTAGAGCACTGGAATAGGCTGCCCAGAGAGATGGTGGAGTCTCCTTCTCTGGAGACATTCAAAACCCACTTGAACAAGTTCCTGTACAACGTGCTCTAGGTAGACCCGCTCTGGTGGGGGGGTTGGACTAGATGATCTCCAGAGGTCCCTTCCAATCCCATATGATTCTATGATGCATTCTAGAGCAGTGGAAAATGTTTCTATTCTTTTGGTTTTGGTTGGTGGTGAGGTTTTTTTTTATATTTACATAATTTTTTTTGTTTTGTTTTGTATATTTACTGATACATTGACTGTATTGACAGAGATCCAATCGTATAAAATGGTCGCTTAGGGAACAGTGTGCAGCAACAGTCTATCTCTGTGTAAAAGGGGACTCCCTGATATCTTTAGTGTTAAGTCATTAGTTAAGCATAGTTTTATTTAACATTTATTCCTTCATATGGAAGGAATAAATGAGGCATTTAAATCAACAGTAACAGTGATGGCTTTATGCTGCTGTTCTCACCACAAACCGAGTAAGTCCTGGATGGACTTCAAAGTATGTATTAATCCTTCATAGAGTGAGTTCAAAACTTCCTTTGAATACTTGAAAGTGAAGGACCTACAAATTTCAAATTTCAGACTGAGTAAACTGTTGCTTGAGGGAGGAATTTTTTTAATGAGGTAGAAAAAGGCTGTCTATCTGCTAGATAGCGTGTCCATTCCTTCAGTTGTAAGACACTGCTTGACGTAGAAGATTTTTATAGCCTTAACTGATGACCACAACTTAATGCTAATTTGCTCACCCAGGTTGACCTGTGTTCAGCAGGGAGTTAGGTCTGGGGGACACTGTTATTTTCCTGGGTGCATGGGATAAAGAGCAGCCAGCCGCGTGCAGCCAGCATCACCGGATGTGAACTTTTTGTACTGAAGCCAAAGAAAGCAAAGTACTATGAGTGGAGAATTTGTTCTATATTGAAAGTCCAGGCTGCATGCTGTGAATAGATGAAATTCAATATTGGGTTTAATGTTATTCAAGGAAAAGGGAATACCTTTTTGCTTTATTTCTGAGACAGGTAGGTAGCTGTAGTTATTGATACCTGTCCTGCTATCAGCAAAGATTTGGGCAGTGGTGCTTTTCAAGAGCTCCACTATTCACTTGAAAAATCCACAATAACTATAGTTGCTCTGTCATACAAGTGTTTTTCTTGCTGCAATCTTTCTAAACTGATACTTTGACTTATGGGCTGTCGCTTGTGTTTGCTTTCTGAAGCTAAACCTACTAATGTTTGCAATGTGCTTAACTGAACTTGGAACCTCTGCTCTCCCTTGGTTGCACATCAAAGAGAATCTTTAAAAAAAGATTTTGTCTGGTACAGTGGCATAAAGGCACCGCTGCTGGAATATCTGCCCCAGAGGAGAACTGACATGACATTTGAGCCAACTAGTGGAGCTGACAACTCATCCTCTTTGACCACTGAGTCTGAGGGTGCTGATAAGAATTCTGAACTTGCCCAGTTGTGTTGTTACTGTTACATCTTCCAAAGCTTAAAGATTTGATCAGCAAATAACTCATGATAAAGTGTATAATATAAAAAAAAAAAGACTGAAAATACAGATAAAGATTAAAAAAGAAAAGCTCAGAAGGAACAGGCAGACGGTGCATTTTTAAACTGTTTCTTTTATATATAGAGAAAAATAAGACGCAGTAATGGCTTAGATCCATTAGTGTACCTGCTTTATATCAAACAACCACAAAATGTTTCTCAAAAGTTAAAGAGGGAACATATGTGCTGTGAAGACTCGTACTATGGCTGTGTGTTACATTCATGCTTGCACATGGTTTCGTTGGACTGAAGATGAGTATATACCCCTGTGCTCCATCAGTACAACTGTACAACAGCCACAGGATCAGGGCAACAGATGGGTCCTTCAATATTTATTTCTGAGCTGGGTTTGAAGATTAAGGCCTGTATATCAATATTACAATGGAGTATTTTGGTAACTAAGAGTACTGTAGCTAAGAAATACACATATATAAATCTTTCCTAGATTCCGTCGAGGTTAAAATGTTTAAAAATCAAATGTGTCATCCATTAGCCCATAGAAACTTCAAAACTTAATGTAGATCAGCAGAAACCTCCTGAAGGGCACTTGCTTATTGCATCTCGACTTGTTTGAAACTATTGAATAGAGTTTGCTGTAGAAAGAATCTCTTCTCCATGTTCTGGCTTACTCCTGAGGTACAAAACTGTTTCCACCTGGTTGGTGGGCTGCTCAAGAAAAATGCCATCATAAATTGGCCATTCCATCTGCAGATGATGCTTTTAGTAAGCCAGCAAGAGATGCCTCTAGAACCATGAGACCTGCATCTCTCCAGCAGGGTTTTCAGCTTGTGTCTGTGCACCCACAAATTGGGCAACATTTCCAAATTACTTCCTTTTCCTTTATTTTCCCTGAGACGCCTCACTTCACACCATTATAGATCTCAATTTATTTCTCCATAAACTCTCATTATTCTTTTTAGCATTTATGGCACTCACCCACCATAGTTGTCACTGTTACAAATTGTTTGTCATCGTTGCCTCCCTCCGTGGCTGCGCAGGGCACTCAGATTGCAAACGCTGGCTACTCTCAGCAGCAGAGGAACTGGGGGGAGGCAACTCAGAGAGAGGTTGTCCCTTCCACTGAGGAAGGACAAGGAGCTGAAACTTCATGTGGTGGTCTGAATGGGTAAATTGCATAGCAATCTCACTTCAAATTAGCTGCATGAAATTGCTGAATTTCCCCTAATTGTTAATGTGATTGATTTGTGTATTTCCTATTAAGAATATTCTTTTCCTTAATTCTCTCTGCAGTTTGGTCTTCGTATTGTGTACTTTTATTCACTGCATGACTAACCACATTGGAAATGTACACGGCAGTGTTTAGTTATCGTACTTGCATTAGCTGGAGAGGATACAAATGCCACCATTGCAACTTTCTAAACAGGCCCTTTCTTGCTTTAATTCCTCTGTCAACTCTGATATACAAAAGGTTATGAGGAAGTATAACAGCAAAATAGAAATGGTTAGAGAAATGAGAAAATATTTATATGTATTGGATTTTATAGAATAAAATCCATTTGCCTAATAGAATCTGGATTCAAAATCTACAGAAGCTGAAGAAAAGCTCTCTTTTGACCTCAGTGGACTTTGGGTTGGAGTCTAGACAAAAAACCTCCACCCTACTTTAAGATGCTTCTTCTGCCTTATGCCACACTCTGTCTTTAACAGCATGCTTAGCTAAATGTGTTTAAAGAAACCATAAAAATTAGTAATATTTAGGCAATTCATTTTAGATCTCACAATGCTTAATGCTTTTCAGAAAGTTTCATGTCCTGGAGTCAGGTTGTAATGCAAGAACTTTAGTTGTCATTTAAAATAAATATTGCTTGGTCTTAAGATTACCCAAATGACCTGGCATATATGAAGAGTAAAAGATTTTTCAAAACAACAACACTGAAAACCCATCAAACAATTAAAATAAATAATGATCCTTAAGTCAATCTTGCATCCTTTTGGGGAGCAGACTCAGGATAGTGAAAGTTTATACTTCGTTCTGGATGTAAATTACCTGGCTGTTCATGTGCTTCTCTGTGCTATTACTTTTCACAATGTAGTTACAGCCATCCTTTTTCAACTGGAACCATTTCTGCTTTTCTGCAGTGATAAATACATTTGTGTAAAGCACTTTAGTCTGGGTGAAGTTATCTCCTCACTTGGTGCTAAAATATACCCCAAAACTTTGAAAAGGAGAAATAAGAAATTGCATACATTTTAAATGCATGGTGCAAACCCCAGATTTCCTGGTCTTTGGATATCTCACTTTTTATTTTCTCTGCCATCTCTTTATCATAGAATTTGCCTGACTTTCTCTTGACTAAATTGAGATTTTATGCTGATCAAAAAGCTGTCATAGTATTTTCCAAGTTCCTACAACTAAAGCCTTCTCAGCTTCAGCAAAATGTTAGTAGATCTTTAAAAGTTTATCTAAGTCATCAGCTTTTAAGCAAAGATCAACTTCAAGCAAAGGTGATCTTACGTACATCTGAGATTCAATTTGAATTTCCTACAGTTACTTATTACTTAATTGTATTTATTTGCTTAGATTATAAATAATTAAAGAACGCCCATCCAAGTCTCCTGGTACCCCAACACATCAATAACAATGCCATCCCAGCTGTGTTGAATTAATTATTTTAACAGGAACTCAGCCAGACAACCTCCAGTGGAGACTTTTCAATTTTGTCATTACTGTGAGAAATAAATCCATAGTTTCTCCTGAAATCTTATCAAACAGTCCCTTCTGTGTCCTGCTTCTCACTTTCTCTTTCTCTTCCTCTGTTCTGAAGCTGAGAAGTCATACAGTTCAGTTCTTATTCACTATGTTTTGTTTTACTTTAAGCTAGATAGGACTTTGGGAATCACTTTCACAGAAAACTGCCTAATTAAAGATGAATTTCAATGTTTTCCTCAGTTTACAAATTTGTTAGTAGTCCTTGCATTTGATGCTTTTGGGTGAAAATCCTTTCCCTATTGTTGGAAAAATGTATATATAAAATTAAAAAATCTCATGTTGGACTGCAAGCCCACCTAGGAAAAAATTTAAAGTAAATGAAGGATTTAAATTATTAAATGGCAATTATTTATAGACTCTCTTTACATGAAAACCACTGCTGAGATTCTCTCTTTCTGTTCCAAATCAGGACAAAGCAATGGAAAATAAGTTTAGTTGTCTTCTTATTTTGATACATGGCTGTTTGTTTCATTACAAAAAAATATTCAGGAACATCATCAGAGTTTCATGTGTGTATAAATATAGACTTGCTGATTAATGGTAGTGTGGTGAAAGGTACCTCTGAGAATATGCAGCATTGCCTAGAAGGTTTATGGGAGTAATGAAATTGTGTTGTTCCATTCACCAGCTTGTGTTTTGTGCTGTGTTTGTGTGCAGGACTTGTCAGAAAACCAAGGAGGTTTTTTTAGGTTGTGTTTTTTTGGTTTTGTTTTTTAGTATTTCAAGACAGATTTATAATAGTCATTAGTCTGGCTTTGTGATGAATACAGTCCATGTGATAACATCTATTCTGCATTTCAGTTCCTCCAACTATTAAAAAATACCCAAACAAATAGCACAGAAAAGGCTTTTGCATGTCCAAGAAGGTTAGTTCATGCTCACCCTTAGAATCCTTGCAAGGCTTTTGTCAGGGTGTAATGGGTCTGTTCATATAATTAAATGTCTGTTGTTGATAGTTGTCTGCGGTGATTGGCACATTAGATTATTTTTTTTTAAAGTTACCATTTTGTCAACTTACTTTTTCACAGACCTCTTCAAGGGAGAAAGCAGAAACGTAATAATGTGACAGCTAGTGTGTTCCTGGTACTTCTCTTTGCAATCCTTCAGCTGTATTCATTGGAGCCTAAACTAATAGACAAGAGCACTGCTGGGTTTCCTGTTCTTATTCTTAGCGATAGACTGTTCCATGAATCCCTTTCAAAAATACATCTGCAGTAACATTGCTTCTGCTCATCTCCAAAACAGAGCTTTGCAGGTTATAAGCATCTGACCTCTTTCAGTTCACATTAGGAGAAACTTATGGTGTTCTGTGCTAACATGCAAATACATCAAACTGTTTTGTTTTTCTCTGTTGCAGCATCATAATATTATTTCTCTCAGGAATTAGCTGACATTTAAACATCTCAAAAAGGTATTTTATATTGTATAAAATATAATTCACATAGACTTACTAAAATAAGCCTTTTGAAAGCATATTTAATTCTCATGCCTTTTTTTTTAATTTCCTTCTTTAGGCTAAATTCTAATGCATGTATATCCAACAGACTAATGTACCTGAAGACTTTTATTTTTTTTTAATTCAGATGCATTCACAAATCAAAGTAACAGTGCACATTCCCAAGCAATATTAATCTTGTTCCTCCTCTTCTTTCCCTTTTTTATTGTAACATGCAAGCAATATTTCTTAAGAAAGGAGCTAAATAAAAAGTAGAATACTAAATGCGTGAAGATTAAATACCAAGAATTCAATAATAGTAATCATATAATAAATGGTATTCTTGTAATATCGGCTGTTAGTTCTGAGCGTAATGAATCATACAGCAATCATGCAGTTGAAGAACGCATAATTCTTATGGAAGCCTTTCATTATGGATGTACTTTTTGTACTTCAAACTGAACCGTTCTATGACTGTAGGGGGAAAAAATAAAGCTGAAGCTTTTGTGAATCTAAAAGTTCAGGACAAGAATATAAATTAGCATGGTGTTTTAAAATGAGAATGCAAACTTTATATTATTCTCTCTTACTGGGCTGCTGAACCCCTCCCCCTGCCAAAGCACACCAAGAATTTCTGAAACCTTGACAATTACAGGCTCTATATAATCATTAATGTCATATGAATAAATAAAGCCTAATTAATTCAACACTAATGAGATGAAGTAGGTTCAGACTATTTTCATCACTGGTGTATTCCCTTACAGGTCTCTAAGAGTAATTGTTCGTTATTGTCATGTTATAAAATTTATATTTTAACCCTGTAAATGTCAATAAATAGCACACTGTAGCAAGATTTGCTGAAATTGTTGGAAAATAGTATGCAATTTATAATATAAATTTGATAATTTTTTTGGTGGCATTCATTATTTTAGCATATTTTAAATCTAACTTTAGTAGCAATTAGGAACAGAATAAGTAGGTATATTTGATACATTTGGAATTAGTCAAAATAGCAGGATAGGAAAGGGATTATGAAGATCTCAGTTAGAAAGACAAGCGCATATTTATGGAAGGAAGAATAAATTGAGCTATGCTCACATCCAGGACGATGTTTAAATAATCCTGAAAGACTTAAATCACTTCAAAGCATTTTTATCTTTTACTAAGTTCTTTTTCAAGAACCTTCTCAGTTTCCCTTGGTCTCCTCTTCACTTCTACCCATAATGCACATTGACATATCGGCTTCTTTGTCAAGTTCTTGAATATTTTACCATATTCTCCTCCTTTTCTGATGGCTTATTTCTCCCATTTTTATGGAAAGAAAGAAGCTGGAGATCAGATTATCAAGCTGAAGCAGGGAGTCTGCTCCAAATCTAAACTCAAAGCTCAAAGGAGACAAAATTTAGGAGAAATGTTCAAACTAGGGCTTGTACATACACACATGTACAGATACTTTTGGAGGTTTGCAGACACTTAAAGTAGCATGTGTGGGTTGCCAAGGGAATATGTGAATAAATTGTTATCTATTGGTCAACCTGTGTTTGTGTAAACCTGTCACTGGTTTTGTGTTATGTGGTAGTAAGGATTGAAAACAGAGACAACGGTCCTACCACTAGAACGAAACTCTCAGTCAAATTCTCTTTTCAAGTGCTAATCAGGGATGATTCAGCCTGTAGGATGCTGATTTTGCCATGCGCCTGCTGCTGCATCCAAAGTCTTCTGGGGAGCGATCCTGGTTCTGGCACATCTGTGGTAGGAATGGGAATAAACTGAAAGGAAAGTAAATATTTTGCTTTGAGTCATCTACTTTATAGTGCTATGCTGCAATTCTGGCAAGTGAAGATGCAATTTTAAGTTTTTGAGCATTTTCAGGTGCATGTAAATACGTAATAACTAGATTAATTTAATTGGAAACATCAATTTCCCATCTTTGTGTATGTTTTATGTTTTTAAACTATTAGTGCCAAACACTGCCTATGTTATATTTTTCTAGAGCCTGTGCACCTTACATGTTCTCAGTCTAAACTGTTGGTTAATCTTTCCCTTTCTAATATCAGCAGTTATAATTACGCAAATTATTATGTTGTAAAAGTTGCATCAAGAATTTATGGTTATGGTACAAAACTGAATTTGCTCAGAATAAGTTCTTGTGAATTAAACTCCCCCCCAAAAAGGAGAAGCAGCAGTTAACCCCAGACTAAACCTACTTACAATAAAAGATGAAATAAGCTATATTAATATACCTAAACACTAGTATATTCTTCAGATAAAGTAATAAAAATATGTCTGGGATAACTAGTCTAAACTGTGAGAAGGTATGAGAAGGAAAAAAAAAAAAAAGCACTCCACAAGTTCATTTTGAAGGAGACATTAATAAAACCGGATGACACACAGCGAAGGAAATTAGCTCCTAGTGTATATGGACGTGAATAATGCTAGAGGATGTATCATATAACTTAATCAGATAGGCTGTAACAGGAAGATGCAACTGTGGTTTCCTTAATGACCAATGAGTGATGTAATCAAATACTAAATGCCCGTTGTCAGGTTCTGACAAGTTTCTATCAAAGTGAAGATGGAGTGTCATTTAACCCAGAGTCTAGACAGATAACACATCCTCTCTCAAGTGAGCGGAAGGAGTTAGGAGCAGACAAGTTTCTCTAATGTTGTTGTGACATGAAGTAATTTTCCTTTGTCATTCTTTAATGTAAATATCACATCGTTGGAAGGTATATATACTTCTGCAGCATATGGCGGGGTACGAAGTTGTCAATCTTGCTAGTTTGGGCCTGAGGCATAGTCAAGGCTGCTGCAGCAGGGACCCAGCAGAGATGCAAATGCTTTCAGGTGGTACTGGTTTCTGCCAGAAGCTTCAGGCTCTGCCCCTGTGACCCTATCTGTCCTGGACCATGGATTAACTCATTTAAGGCAGTATTGAGACAACTGAACATAGACTCACAATTCTGAGTGAAGGACAGCTCTCCTGCAGTAGATTTGATTGTGCTCCTAATGCTGGGTTTGTAGGACTTCGTAATTTGTCTCCCGTTATTGTGCCCATTGTCAATGAGTGTTTTCATTTGAGCAAACCCAAATGTTAAGACTAACATCCCCTAAGAGAAGGGACCTTTGTGGCAGAAGGTTCAGATCCGAGTTGAGTAACTTCTGCTAGCCTCAGGCCCAGGAGGACTAGTCATGGGGTGCAGAGACATGAGGATGCACCTGGTGCATCCTGGATGCACCTGAGGTGCATGAGGTGCAACCTGGATGCACCTGCCCAGGTTGGCTCTGGAGACAGGAGAATCTTCTCTGTGTTCAGGAAGGGGGGATTTGATCCTTGCTGGCCTCATTGCACAGTAGGTACAAGAGCTTTGTTCACCAAACCAGAGTTTTATAGCAGCAGTTTTACAGCAGGGTACTGCAGTGAATATTAGAACCAACCAGAGCCATAAATTAAGACTGAGCTCATTGATAATCCTGGGCTTTGCATTTTAATGCATATTACTAGTTGAGTGCTAGATTTTGTTTTTATAACCAAGCAGATTAGGAAATAATTTGCATGTGAATCTCTCGGTGCAGTTTCCCTGGTAACAAATGAGGAACCCAAGTTCCAAGATCTGCTTGTTGATGTTAAAATGTGGAGGGGGTGTTCTTTTTTATAAGTTTTTATTAAAGAAAAGTAGAACTGCAAAACTTAGCAAGAATACTGATTTGCATAAAATGAGGGGTTGAGAGAGTGAAATTGGTTCTTCACTCACCAGCACTTAACTCATACAAAAATCTCATTTCTAGTCAAACAACACCAGGGTATTTTGCAATCAGGCTTTTCCTTTCTGGCTATTGAAAATGAAATTTGCTATTGCTTATTATTTTCAGGGAAGCTGCCAAGAACTGGCATTTCCATCAGTAGTTGCATTTCAAGCTTCTTCAGAAGCTCTCTGTGAAGGCTGGGAGTATAACTTTTTCTGAGACCCATAAGGGCTTCCCAGCTCCCCTCTGTGGCTCCAGGAGGTGAGATCCTTACCCATTTAGGTTTAGCCTGAGGGAGATTCTCATGGGTTCCCTGTCACTCCACAGAAATCAACAGGTTTGGACCAGGGACAGTCTGCCGCATCCTCCTTCTTAAGTGATGGCTAATGAGAGGTCTGAGTTGAAGTTTTAACTGGCTGACATCTTATGTAGCAGCAGGAGAACTTAGAAGATGTTGGAGGAGAGAGCACTAGACCATTTGTGGATGCTGTAAGAGCGACTGAAGGACCAGTTATCCTTGAACTTTGCATCATGGAGGTATGGGACAAAACAGCCTTCAAAAAACAGCAACCAAAAAAATCCACTGCCATGTTAAAAAAACCCAAAAAGCAACAAACCACCAAAAAAACCCCAAACAGCCAGCATTTGGTGTTCAGGCAGCATTCTGTGGCTTTATTGAACCAGACACTTTTGGCATAAAATATTTTGCTATAAAAGCATCCCCAGTGCTCTCTGAACACAGACTATCCAATATTTTTCTTCAATTATTTCCTGAAATTTAATATATAATCTCAGTATTTTTGATGCTGAGTTTTTGAGTGACTTCTTTTTAGTAAAAATTCTAACACATAATCCGCCTAATTAAAAATTAAATCCAGAAATACAGCTGTAAATGGGTAAGCAACTAGGTGAAAAAAGTATTTTTTTCTTTCCTTCACAGTGTGTTTTGGCTGCTGGTTCCCTGTTTAATAATTTTCAGTTTGCAGTTTATTCTAATTAGACTTAAGTTTTTAATGTGAAGCAAATTAAAATTTTAGTTGCCCTAAAATTCCTGCAATGTATTTATGAAGGAAAATTCTAAATATATATATGTAAAAAATATTTTATCTTAGTAAGGAAGTATCTCTCTTGTTCAGAGATGTAATTTTTGAAAACATTAAATCACAAAATAGATTTTGTAATAAATAAAATAATTACTGTTCAGCTCCTCACTTAGAAGCAAGCTAAGCTTCTTCTGGTGCTGAATACAGCTTTACTTCATTTTATCAGACTAAAGCGATTTTTCATGTCATGCTGGGTTTTGTTTCCATTAATGAGCCATACAATAATTGGGAATAAAACCAGAAAAATTATATTTGAACGCAGAGGACCTGAGTTAGTGATAGTTCATATCATCAACATGAACAAGCTTTATCTTTTTTTAAATGGTGTATTATTGAAAACAGTGGCACAATTAAAAAGTGTCTTCTGAGTGTTCAAGTTGTGTGGTAGAATTTCCCAAGTCCTGCAGGAGAGGAGATGTGGATGAAAAATATAACTCTATGTCAAGCATAACATTATTCAAAACTTTCCTTTTTTTCCCCATTTCACAAGCCTGTGGATTGACTAGATGACTAAAATGAAAACATGCAAGAATGGTGATTCTGTATCTTTTATTGGTAGGAGTGACATCATACAAATGACAAGAGTTTGCTTCATTTTGAAGGATGCAGTGAAATTTTCTTTTCTCAGATTGTAATTACATTTCCAGTTCCCTGCCAGCATATGCTGATTGCCTTCAGCTTCCTTGGGGCCTTGTCAATCCATTGATTAAAGAAAAATTCTTTAAGTGGATTTGTACTGCATTTGAATAACTGATACCATTTGATTAGGGCTGAATGCTGATATGACCCTACATAGCTATTTCTAAACCTTGTAATTTTTTTATGATTAATTTTGTGACATCGACTATTTCTCTTACGTTCTGGACTTTCAAATGATTACCCGATAGCATCAGTTGACACTCATGAATGAAAACTTCTGACTTTTGTGGCTGCAGAAAAAGTCTGAGAATGTTAACAGCGCATATTAGAGGTCCAGAAGCTAGAAGGCAATGAAATCATGATTATTTCTGTAAAAGAGCACCAAAATAATATGTTTCATGCTAGTTGTTCCTCCATCTTGCTGGATCTGGCTTGACAAAGTTCTTGTGCTCACTGTTATTTTTGACAATGTGAGTAGTCCCCCTGATTATTTTTAATGTCGTTATATTTATAAGAAAATTCCTCCAGGATTACCATCCCATCACTCAACCTGAACAGAACCACACATACTCAATAGGGTCTGGTAACCTCTTAGCAGCCACCAAGGGCAGCAGGATAATGCGTGTTCTTTAGAGGTTTTGCTGAATTGTGGCTGAAGTTCTTAGGATCAAATTCACACAGAGAAACATTAAGTGGAAATCTTGTTTGCAAGCTCTAAGCACTATGTCCTCCTGAGAGTGACCTTTAGTAACTTCAGATGCTTTTTAGTAAAACTGCTGTGTGGCTGCTGCATATACAGTTTTCAATGGTCAAAATATGAAATCTAGTGATAGAAATGTAAACCAAAAGCTTGATGTGTGGCAAATATAATATGTGCTTTTTTTGCATTCCTGTTTTGAAAAAGAAGGAATGCCTGCTTCATGGAATTTCAAGGCCATTTTTTCTATTGCTGCAAAATGATGTATCTACATTCTTTAAAATAAACATCTATGACCCTTTAAAGTTTATTTTAAAATATGTTTTAATTTCTCAATACAGAATCCATCATTCCAGTTATATTCCAGAAATATTAGACTAACTATTCCAATGTGTTCATAATTAGAATAGACCATCAAATTATGTGTACTTTGAAGACAATTTTTAAAGTTCTTATCCCCCAAGTTTCTTTTATATACCTTTTTTCCCCCCCCTCTTTTTCCAGTAACTCAACTTTTTAATTGAAAATTCTTAGTAAGTGATAAAGAGGAGAAAGATTTTTAGATTAAACAAAATACCATGAACATGTAGATTTTTAAAGATCAAAGAGGCAACTTCCCTATATATGAGAAGTTTTTTTAAGAACTGTTTTCCATAAACAAATTTTATTCATGTTCACATGAATGGTGCACTTATGGTGCACTGCATAAATTTAGGATTATTCACAAGCATTTGTGCCCATAGTCAAAACTGGTTTATTCATTATATTTATAACTTGAACCACAGCTGATTTGGACTCTGTTTTTTGAATGTGATTGGGGATATAACAGAAATCCAGATTGGTATTTCCTAAAATAGCGTGCCAAAACCTTATGAATTAATACTATCTTTGCATGAAATACAGATATTTTGAAGAAACCGTTAGGAAGATACAATAATAGAGAAAACTTTTAAATTAGTACAAAATTTGTAGGAAGATATGGACAAGCTGTAAGGATTGTTTACTAAATAGATTTGAAGTTATTAGGCTGAAATATATTTAAGATTGAAGATTTCTTAAGGAATTAAGAAATATATCGCTATATATCACAATAATATAGTGCCTTTAAATCCAAGTGAACCATTTTTGTTAAAAACAACGTTTATATTACTCTAATATTTGCATGCCTGGCCATTAGCAAAATAACAACAGCAACAAAACATCATCCAAACCATAAAATTAGAGAAGAGACCAACTAGATAAATCCAGATCCCTTTGGCACAAGCCTGAATTTATTCTTGGACATTTGTGGGTGGCTTTGCTTTGCAACTGGAGTGCGGTTACGCTGACGGTGTGTTCACGGACTCAATTGCAATTCTTTGCAACTGCTGCTGGGCAGAGCCAGAGACTAAAGCAGAAGAGGATACCTGGGATAGCCACAGGCAGTCTATTCCACTGCTTACTGGAATAGCCATTAGTCTGTGTTTTCTAATGACTAATCTGAATCTTTCATTGCTGAAACTGAAACTCATGGCTCGTTCGCTTACCTAGTGCAGTAGAGGAAACAGATAATATTCTTCTCTATAGAAGCTTTTTTTTGGTCTGCTTTAAAGCTACTACCATACTTAGCTTTTTTATTGGTATTGCTACTGGGTTTGGCTTTTTTTTTGTTTGGGTTTTTCTTGAGCTAGTCACCCCAGCTTTTTTAAAAGCACCATAGAAGATGCATTCTAAATTTCTAGTTCTTCTTATTTCTTTCCACTGCACACTCTGTGGTTTATTCAAATGTTTCTTGAACTACAGTGTCTCAAACTGCACAAGGTATTTCAGCTGAGGCAATAGAAATGCTCAATAAGCCAGAGGTGTTACATGTGAGATTTAAATATATTAATTTATACTAGGAAATGCTCTTGATGTGTATGCAAAGGGTCTTTCAGACCAACAGAAAATTTCACATAATTTCTGTAAATAGAGACAAGATCACTGGCTATGAATTCCACCAAAAATTAAATGCATGTGCATTTAAATGATTAGTGTATATCAGAGTTAGGGAAGGGTTTAGTACAAAACTGTTTGTATTTTGGAAGACTTCTTTTGTCAGTAAATCTGGAGAGTCAAAGCTAACATAGGGCTTTATGTATTTGTTATTTGATTGGGAAGTCAGATCCTCTTCTTAAGAACAGCATAACATTTCAGTTGAAAAAATATACCTGGAAAAAATGTTTCTTTTTTCTTAAATCATACACATTTCTTAGTAAAAGTATGAAATCTGAATAGTTACTGAGGTAAAAATCCCCTTTTCATTTACATCAGCTCCTTAGGGTGCAGCAGTCTTCCATGCACAAACGAAATACTGAGCAGAAAGTTAATAGCATACATGAATGGCAAACCCTTAATTGGAAATGTAATTTTTTTATGTAGTTGCTAGTGGAAGAAATCGCTTTCATCGTGTCTGTTGGCTCCAAAATCCCATTACAATCATCCTGTGTTTAATATGCAGATACACTGAGGTGTCGTGTGTGCTGTGGTAATCTCACCCCTGAAAGAATAGAGGCTGGATAGGTGGCCAATGGGGTGAAGTGCCATGCCCAAAGTGTTGTGATCAGTGGCATGATGTCCAGCTGGAGGCCAATCACTGTTGGTGTGCCCCAGGAGACGATACTGGGTCAATATTGTTTGACATTTTCATTAGCGAGCTGAATGATGGGACAGAGTGCATCCTCAGCAAGTTTGCAAGTACAAAACTGGGAGGAGTTTTCGATCCACTAGATGAGTTTTTAGCTGTTTGGTGGGATCTTGGTGGTGTGGAGAAATGGGCAAGCAGGAATGTCATGAAGTTCAAAGGAAAATGCAAAGTCCTATCAAATGGCTTTTCAAAAAACTAAGATGATAAAGCTTTGGAAAAATTTTGGACACCCAGTTGGTGTTCAGTCAATAGCCTCTAGAACAAAATCTCGATAGGTTCCTAACTGGTAAATTTTCCCTGAAACTGACATAGAAAATGGGTAGGTAGAAAACTTGGTCTTGGAGGTATGCCATGTCTTTTATTTACCCTGTATTTGTGCAGAATGCTATGCAGGCAAAAGTTTCTGGTACAGAACTGGTCTAAATGTCTTTGCTCTCATACCTCTCATCAGTTGTGCTTTCTGACTACCTTTTACGTATTTATTTTGATAACAGAGCTTCAAGAAATATGAACACTTAAAAAAATCTATAGTTATTTTTTAAAACATCTTTTCTTTTCAGCATCATGCTTCAAAATCTGAAAAAATGAAGTGAGAACTATCATTGCAAAATAATTTGTTAGAAGAACATAATGGCCCTGATATCTGCCTTTGGATTCATTGTATAAGCTAATTCAATTATCTTCTTCTCTGTGGGCCTCTGCAAGTGTGGGTAACAAAATATTAGTGGGAAACTGGGGAAAAGCCTGCACGTTTGTAATAAAACATTCACACAGCTGAAGAAAGGACTTCCATTCCTTTGGCCTGATGGCTCTACATCTGAAAAATACAATGCTTAATACATTGCACAGACCAAAGTAGAGGAGTATGTAAGCATACACTCTAATGTATGAAATCTGAAACACTTTATTTTTTTAGCTAATAGTACTTCTGTCAGAGAATACTGAGTGGTAATAATTCAAGATGAAAGTATTTTGTGTTTTTCAGTGTCTCTTTTAATAGAAGAGGTCACTAGAAATTGTTTTAATACATTTTTTCCTTCATAAAATAAGATATATTATGAGTGTTAACAAGATGGATTGTTTGTTCTGTTTCTGGTGATGCAAATATAATTGAGTTTTTTAAAAACTACTAAAAATAAGGCATTAAAATCCAATATTCTGAGTTCTGTGTCCCCAAGTAAGGGATAGGAAGTTTAGTTGCACAAAAGCAAATGGTATGTTTGTGACTAACATTAGTCTGAAAAGCCAGATGGTCTACAAAGGTAGATCTGTACATAAAATGTATTTTACTGGGAGGTTGTTCTGTATTTGTATTGGACTTGTATTTATAACTAATAGACCTGCAGATGAAGAAACATCCATCCACTCTTTTAGATGAGTTGATGCACAATCAGATTGGCAGCTCTTTGTCCGTTGTTGTCATCGCTTCATTTTAGCCATAAATACTATTTCATGTGTTTAATTGTCATTCTCTTATAGTGATATTTAGAACTATATGTTATATATAATACTAGAATCATCACTATGTTATTTTATGTTTATAGACTTATTATATACTCAAAAAAGTATTGCTTTGAATCCGCTGTTCGATCAATTTCAAAAATCCTGTGACTTGTAGAAATTTAATTACTGCTGTAGTTATCCTTGAAGTTTTGCAATGCCAGTGTAGCTTATTATCACAAACAAACAAACAAATAAGATGTTTTCCCAGAAGCATCCCCTCCAAATGCTGCCCCTCAAACAACGAATTGTAGAAGCAAAGGGCTCTTCCAAGAGTAGGTGTTTGGTTTATACATAGACGAAGATCAGAGAGTTTCCCTGAGGAAGGGCTGGGTTGGTATAAGCCTGTTTAAATATAACTACTGGTAATTAAAACTTGTTTTATTAAAAACAACAGCAAAAAAAAAAAAGTCCTTCCACACAGACTTTGTATGTATAATCACTCATGTCATGTCTCACAAGCAGATGACTGCTGTAGGCTGGTTCTTACTTACTTAAGTCATCCTGGACTAACAGTGTGTATTTGGGAGTGACTGTCATTCTCCTTCCTTGATTGAATTGAAATAACGAGCTTTCAGAGAGCTTGGATTTAAGCAGGAGTGCATGTTGACACAAGCAGTTTGACCAGATTTTGAACGATTTGAAGATGTGGGGGAGGATGTCAGAATGACGTCTGTTGCGATGTTCTTGGGCCTCTCTGTCTCCAGAAGGTCTCTGCTGGGCTGCCACGTGGTCCACAGCAGCTGGGTGGCTTGACATAGCAAATCTCTTAGCCTTCTGAGTTTTTTTTTTCTTGTTTCCTGTGGTGATAAGGATGGCATTCAGTAGCTCAGCTGAAGTGGCTGCAGAAACAGGCACTTGATTAAATTTTTCATGCTTTGTGCTTGGCTGAACCTGTTGGATAAAAGCCCAAGGATCTGATCAGCTCATGGAAAGCATGAGCATTTCATGGAAATTCATACATTTGAGTACAGTCCATCTGCAGTTCTTTGAGCTACATTTCACATCATTGTGAAGTTTAGTCTGTGAGCAATGAAATGCAGCGAATCCGGTGTTGATGGAGCAGTCTTTGGCACAGGGTGAGGCCCTAAACTTCCTGTGGGTTTACTGACAGAGTTCAGTTATAGATTTTAGCACATGCATACATTTTTTTTACGATAGCAGCTTGTCCAAAGCTGTCACACGAATGCTTTTGGGAAAGTTTTGGGATATAAGCTGTGGGAAGGGTTCTTCAACAGAACATTCAGTGATGGATCCACCCCGGCAAATCATCTATGCACGTGATATGTGTGTGTTTTATCACTGAAACTTGTTGGGAATTAAATTGTTACTGTGCTTCAGCTATTTAATTTTGGATCAAGGAACTTGCATATTTTGGTTTACTACCAGCTGATTCCAAATCCATTTTCAGCACTTAATTGGCCCTGGCTCAGAGGCGTATTACAGAAATTGCTCTCCTTTTTCTCTGCATCGCCATCAACAGTATGGGTAGATTTTCTGTTTTATTATTGAAAGCAACACGAAGCCTGTCTCCCACTTGACAAATGGCCTGATTTTGTTATCTGTTGAGTGTATGACATCTTCATTGTCATCAATGAAGCAATTATGACATTGCTTCATTGTCTGGTTGCTTTTTGACTGAATATTACTTTCCAAATGCCACTTGATATAGGCTCCTTTCAAATTGTCTACTAGATTCAGCAATTTTCTTGAATGTTAAAAGGTTTGGCTGCATCTGGCTTGTGGTAAACATGGCAGTGCACATCTGCCCTGTGTTACATCTCCTTGGTCCCTGGGCACAATGCACAACTTTTGCACCCTGTGGAGCACTTGAATGGGCACACTGCCTACTCTTGCCCCTTTTTGCAGGAAAAAAAATCATAGATGTACTTTAGGGAAATTTCAAAACTTGCTCTAGCTGATATGCTCTCTGAAACAGGTAGCTTCTTGTCACTATTTATCATTGTTGTTTATTTAGTGTCAGGTATAATTCAGATGATTGAAAGCACGGCAAAGTATATTAACTGACTGCTTCGCTTGTAAATATTTTGGGAACTGCCACCTCCATACGTGAGATCATACAGTCTTCTTGTCCTATATTTCAAAATGGAATAATTTGGCGTGTTTAAATTATGGGTCAAAAACTGAATAAATGAAGAAGCTTACTAGTCAGTCTTTCTTCCTAATGAACATTCACTGCAACAGAAACAGAGCTGCCAATTACTGGCTGCTTGTTCTGGCGACTCATTAAGTATGTTTCAGCATGAACCTCTTATGATTTGGCACACGGCCAGATCCAATTCAAACTTTCCCCATGTCCAGAATAATACTGTCACTATTTTGATAGACAAGTAAGCTGCAAGTTTCATGTATCCACAGCAAACGCTAATTTGGGCATGACAAAAGGGCATGTGCTCTTCTTACTGCCAAGAAAATTATTGCAGAAGGGACTGTACTTGACAGTGGTAGATGAATTTCACTTTATTTAGATTGAATTATTACACTGAATAAAATATTTACTAGTTATCTAACATCATTCTACCCCTCAGAGCAGTTTTAGGGAAGTACCATGTGCAGCAGCTATAGTCCAATATTGCCTCGCTGATTTGCTTTCAAGAGTTCATCGCAGTCTGTGAGAACAGTCTCTTTAAGTACTTCAGAAAGGCAGAGGAGAACAGATTGCTTTGTATGTATATCATATGTCTGTATGATATGTACATATATGTATGTATATGTGATTTTTAGGGATTTTTTTAAAAAAGAACCTCGTAATACTACTGCACCAGCAGAACTCTGTGATACAGACACAATTTCAATTTGATCTTTAAGTTGCTATAGTCAGGAGGTTGCATGATTCTGGAAGATTGAATTAATTTTAGTTAGGTATTATGTTTGAGAAAACTACTGTAAAGTTGTTTCACATTTGTCATAGCCTTTATCTGAAGCACACCATTCCTTACAAGATTAACTCTTTTGGATATATATTACGGTATGCAAATGTCATCTCAGAATGCAAAATATTTTTCAGCATTATTTCCTGACGTCTAGCATAATTTTTTTTTAAAGAAGTATTGTTAAGAAATAATATTAGGAAATAAGAAATTACACTTTAAGAAGTCCTACCTAGGCAAAATAAATAGATAGGCTTTCCTATATTGGAACTATATTTATCCACTGTAGATATATACCAGCTAAGCATGCATTTGACTTTGTTGGCATTACCTGTCTCTGTAGTAGCAATGTTATATATTTTGAGGATAAATGCAATGTTTTGAGTTCACAGAGTATATTTTAGACTTAGTTGTAGTTATTGGGAACTATATAATCTTCATTTGATTAATTGGTTTTGTATTCATTTTATTTCTGGAATCCAGCAGAGAGATGTTATGGTCTCTGTTGTATGGTTAGTGGTTCCTTGCAGAATGCCAGAATTTTATATTCACTAAAATAACTGCCTCAAGAAATACAGAGATTGGAGATATTATTTCCAACTCCTTATTTAAATAATGCCTTTATACGAAATGCTTACACAGGCACTTATACTCACCAGTGTATGTACAGAGCCCACTGGTATTTAATGAAGTCTTACGTAGCATTAACATAATGTTTTGTTAGATTAATTATTTGTGTTTTTAAAAAAAAAGAATATCTGAAGGAATAAGATTTTTGTAGATGTGAGAAGTGCTTTAGAGAAGCATTTTGAAGGAGTTTTTTAATTTGTCCAATGAAATGGGCCAAGTTCCTGTATCTGGTCATTCTGTTGGAAACCCAGAGGTTGAGAGACTACTGGAGGGAGATTTTTTTTTTTTTATCACAGAGCTGATACTTTTCACTATGTCTGCTTGACAGAAGCTTCTGGTATTGATATTTTTTTTGTATTCAAGTTTTGAGCTGGCAACTTTTGCAAAACTAGCGATTCTGTAGATTAGAGACTATGCTGTCACCTATGTCATGCACTGCATCCTTCCTAGTCCTCTCTATTCACATGTGAGTACTTGCACAGATATGCTAAACCTGTATTCTTCCAGCTACCATTTTGATTTATCTAAAATAAGGCAAGACATTTGTGCAAGGAATAAAAAGATCATAAGGCATTCTGTCAGTTTTATTGGTTTCTCCCATGAGCTTCACTGCTCTTCAGACCTCAGAAGCCCTTATTTATCCCAGAAACCTTGGAATTTACAGACTGACTCTGCTAAAGCACTGCTGAACTTTAGAATCCTCATAAGAATGCTGGAAATCTTCAGAAAAGCCTTCTATGATATCAGCAAATATCTCCCATGAGAAGCCTTCCAGCACACTGGAAAGTGTTCAGCAGTGATAAAAGAGTGTATGATTCTTATTTAGAATTCTTGCTTGGAAAACATGAAGTCTATGAACTTTTTCATTTGTCCTGGTGTGACGCATATTATGTTACATTTCTATATCCAGTCAGTTTGTGTGCATTTTGAAGGTTTTTTAAAAATATTTTTGTGATTAATTCAATCATAAATGGTTTTAAACTAAAAGACATCAGACTTAGATATAAGGAAGACATTTTTTACTATAATACAGTGAAACAGGTTGCCTTACAGAAATTGTGGATGCCTCATGTGGATTCCACATGTGGAAGTGTTCAAGGTCAGATTGGATGGGACTTTGGGGCTTTGAATAACCTGATCTAGTGAAAGATGCCCTTGTCCATAGCAGCGAGTTTGGAACTAGATGATGCTTAAAGGTCCCTTCCAATCCAAACCATTCTATGATTCTGTAATCTTCAAGACTCTGCTGTTTTTTTGCAGTAAATCCTTTTTCTTTGAAAAAATAAGGGTCTGAAGGAATTTTTTTCCTTCCTATGGACTTTTTTGGCAATGCTTATCCCCCAAATATATCTCTGTTTAAGGTGTTTTTATTAGAGTAATCTTCCCAGACGTGTTTGGTTAATACTTCAGATTTTATACTCTGGTCTTCTAATTACTTTCTTTTTTTTCATATACCAGTTCAGGGCTGCCTTGAGTTTAGCAGTTAACAACAGTCTGCTGGACTTCCTGGCTGTTTTGAGCCGTGCTGTTGTGCTAGAGTAAGAAATTCTAGATGATAAAAGGCAGTTGCTAACACCAGTTTCAAGAAGGTTTAATGCAGATGATGCATTAAAGATGACAGACTGATTTCATCTTGTCTCCAGCTGTAAGTCAAGTTGAGAAAGGCAGATTCATATATAAAGTCAGAATGAGAAGTGGAAAATATTTTATACTTAATTAAGCCTTTAATCAGTTATTATTTCTGTGTCCATGAAGGACAGCACTGTTGGCAACAACTTTATATATAATACCATAGCAATTTGCATTGCATTTATATCATTAATTTTTTGTAAGACTATAACTTTCTGTTTCCAGATAAGTTTATTGATATATTAAATATTTTTAAATGTTATGGAAAAATATTGAATATTCTTTCTTTTACCATGGTTTCTTATATTGATTTGGTTCATAACTTTCCATGATAATTTTAATTCTAAAATCTCACCATTTTATATGTTACTCCTTCACCTTCTATGTCATGTTTAATTTATTACTTTATTTTTATTTAAATTAATCCTCAACTATGGCCTAAACAGCATCTGGCTTACTTGAAGGAATTGAGGAGAGAAAACTGGAAAGAGAGGAACTGATGGGAAATTAACTGAGCCTGAGAGATGCTGTAAAGTAGTAATTAGCAAGCAATCTAACCACAAGGGCCGTTGTAGAGTATAGTTCAACCAAAAACTTCTAGTCTTCTAAGAGAAATAGCTGATTCTGAACATCTCAGTTAAGAAGAAGTGTATAAAAGTAGGGTACTTTCCAAGTGACTTTTAAATAAAATGAGGTAGAAATCACATTTGGCTGAGTGTGATAAGGAGAATGCAGCAATGAATGGAATACTGTAATAAACCAGCATTTCAAAAAGGAAGCAGAATGTAAACTTAACCTCTGAGTAAAAAAATTACTATACCTAACAAAAGAGTTAACAAAGATTTCAACCTAAATTGAGGCAACACTGTAGGGAAAATCAATTCACTTTATGAATTCTTTTTGGTCCACCTGCTGTTATTTTCCCTAAGTGAATGTGTTCAACAAGGAGGTAAATGGGAGCTGAAGGAATGGTAGGTGAGGAACCCTAATTTATAAAATTTTCTTCTGAGAGATTTGTCACTAATTATATTGTGAGAATACAAAGACTTCAAAATAATGGTTTCTAGATGACGAATTTATTTATTGTACTGGAACAATACTTGTGCTTTCCACATACTGTAAAACTTAAATGATTGTGTATATTGGTGTGAAATAATATAGTTCTTCAGCTTTATTCTCCGTGTTTGTAAAGCAAAAATCTCAAAACCTTTCAGATTTCTCTTGAATTTAAACACCATGTTTCTAAGCATTCGTTCTATTTCAGCTTTGTCAAATGTATTTTTCTAGATCTTATTTATTTTCTCAGTTCTCCGTAGCACAGTTCTAAAAGACATCATAACTTTAAAAAGAAAAAGAAGATAAAAGAGAAGCACTGAATTTTTTAAACATCTATTAATTTACCTTTGTTGCAGAGGTAAATGATGTCTCAGTCTATTTTTAGAACAAAAGGACATTTAGGAGAAAAGGACCCTTGTCCCTTTAGGACAAATGATGACAACTTCAGAAAGAAATGAAGGAATGTGCTTCATGCCACAATGATCACACAAAAAAAGCAATAATAAAAGTTAAGTGAAGAAGTTAAGACTCTTCTTTCCAGCTTCTACTCTTGGTACCACAGAATTGTTTTCTAAAACCTGTAGTTTGTTTTTCCAAATCCTAAGTGGCAGCTTTTCCCCTTTGTTTTGAGGAAACTCATTCCACTGTTCAATACATGCTGTGAGGTATTCAGAGCTCTAAGTAACTATGATCCATTTTACATAGCTTTCTTTTTTGGTTTGAACTTTTTCTTGAGTATAATTACTCTTCAAGTTTCAGCTGCCTGGAAGACTTTTTATGTTAAAAATAGAAGGGGAAAATAAAAGCTACACTTTCTCTTTAGATCTGTTCCCTAAAACAGAATTTCAGATACGGTTTCTTTTCCCTGATATTAGTCTTTTTTACTCTGGGATTATGTTGATAGTGTAGGAGACCAAAGCCAAAGAGATTCCCTTGAATGTAGAATTATTAAAAGGAAGTAAAAAAAAGAAAAAAAAAAAAAAAAAGGAAAAAAAGAGAATGTAAGGAAGTTGTCATATCACAGCCCTGGACTTGCTCACGGTTCTCCATGGTAGTAGGGAATTTTACCACCTGTTTCCACAAATACCTGTACAGTTGAACCAGGGTTCTGTTCCGCTCTGTTTAGCTCACAGAGACACTGACATTGAGTCAGTAACCCAAAACCAGAGCACGCTGCTGCTGTCCCATTGCCATTGAACGATATTAAATCACCTTGAGCCTCTCTTTAGAGATGTCTTTCTGCATGTCATTAATTTCTTTCTGCATTATGGAGAGTTCAGAAATTATCCCAACCTTATTGAATAGTTTCTCCTGGTATTTCTGACAGAAAGTGTTCAACGCATTATTAGTATAATTTACTAACTAAATTTATTTCTGCATAATTGCAAGCTGTAATATCCTCATTTATTTGTCAACTGTACAAATTATTACTAATTTTCCTAAAAACTTTAGAATCGAATGACCTGAACAGGAAGAGGCTTTTACTAGCAGGGGCTGAATCCCTGTGTTGTGATCCATCACTCGCTATTGGCAAAGACAGTATTTGCTTTAGAGGGTGAACAGTGCTTTGTCCAAAGATTATGTGCTTGCCAGTACTATCATTTAATAAGAAGAGTAAGAAGGCTCTTTCAGCCTTTTTCCACTACTTTGCCATATAAAAACACAGACTTGGAGAGCGCTAGTATTTTTTCCTGCATTGTGTTAGGTTCATGGTTGGACTTGATGATCTGAAAGGCCTCTCTAACATAGACTATTCTATGATTCTATGGTAACTACCCATTTTTTTCTGCAACCAATGTGCAATGGTGCAACTTACAGAAACTTTTGGACCCTTTCTAGTCTCTTTAATGACTTCAGTCAGAACAGTAAGAAAAAGAGGTATTTAGAGTCAGCTGAAACTTTTTCATAAAGACCATTTGACAACCCAGGCAATGACAATTTCCTACAAAGCTTATCAAGACTTGAAACAGGTATTCTAATTGAATAATTTTAATTTAAGAAATTCAGACATTTTCATTTACTAGCACCTCCAGGCAGAGGTGCAGTATTTTGTGTATATATCTTTCTGTTGCTTTTTTGTCTTTTCAAATGTGGTAAGTTAGTGTTGTCTTTTTTAAACTAAACAAAATTTTCAAAAGACCTGGTTCAATTTATAGTGATATGAAATGGAAGTTAGACCACGTCTTGATGAACTTGGGGCAGTATGAACAGCTCCTACTTGAAAGGACTGAGGGTTGGTGCAGTAAAAGCATCACTTCCACAGAAAAAATTATAAGGGAACAATTAAGCTCTATTTAATAGATGTTGGAAGCCTGACTTTTTAGGTTGCTGACCGTGTATTATTGCAAAGAACAGAAAAAGCTAAATTAAACAAAACGATAGATAAAACAATAAAGGTAAAACAGTGAACAGATGGAGAGAGAAAGAGTTTTATTATTTAATATGGAATGCAAAAATCCAAAGTCTATTGCTGACCTAGCCTGGAAAGCTTGTAGTGCATCTGCAATCAAACACAGCGATGTTGTCTCTGGTCCTGTGGAAATTTGCAAAGAGTAAGCAACAGTTTCTTACTATTTGGTACATGAACCAGGAGCTTCAGTGAGCTGATAGAAAATGAGACTGGGTTCTTGGAATTTGTGGATGACTGAGATTAGACTGCAGTTTGACATATTAGCATGCTCATTAAGAAGGCACAGTTTGAAATATAAGTGTTTTCAAAGGGATCTCCTACTTTCTCCTACACCCTTTCTCTTATACTCTAAAAGACTCAGTTTTGAGCTGAAATGATTTCTTCTTGGTCAGTGACTGCTGTGTGCTTTTAGAGTGCAAAAATTTCCTTCGCTGTTTTTGGTGTGAGATCCTGTTATTTGGGTTGGGTTGGTTTTTTTGGTCAAATAAATACTTAGCAATTGCAATTGAAGCTTTGTAACAGAATACTGAAAAGAATGTTTTGTGTTTGTGGACTTGCATGAGTGCCATGTATACTGATGAAGCAGAAATAAATATTACTTTCCTGTTATGACCACAAGTATTGTGAGGGTTGGATGTGGGAATATGATGTATCACTAGATATCGTAGATTTTGAGACCATTTATAATAGCTCAGGATGTTACATATTTAGAGGAAAATACAGCAGCTGTTGAGTGTTAGAACTTGAGGAAAAGGCTTTATGTTACTAGAGGTATAAATGCTCAGAATTAATATTGTAGAAACATCTCTATTAAAGAAGAGTCTGCTGTTGTCAGTATGAGTCACTGTGCAAGCTGAATACTTTGGAAATTAAGGTAGATTTTTAATACACAGAACTTTTTTCCATCTAAAAGATTATATATTTACTGATGATGTTCACATTCCCTTCATGTTACTTCAAAGCAAGAGCTGTGGATATGTGTCTTCAGATTTCACAATGGAAATAGAGATTATTAGCAGTAACTATTTTACAACCGTGATGTTCATCTATATCATATAATGTATGAAATACAAATGTTTTTAAAGGATTTGATGAGTAGTGTGTTTTACTAGGAAAAATTAGTTACCAATTAAAAGCAATGAATTTTCAGGAGAATTCTCCGAACTAATTCTAAATTCTAAAATAAGACAGTGATTTACTGCACATGATTTTATGTTCAGAGAATGACATGCCTAGACAGCTCTCCCAACACCAAATTAATTGGCGTGCACTTTTAAGAAGTTCAGATTCACTTATTTTTACATATGCTAACAAATTTTGTTAGATGGATACTGAAAAAAGAATTTGCTGTCTGCCAGGATATAAAAAAGAGATTGATGGCTGACATCCTGAAAGTACAGTTTGAATCCTCATTCATCAATAGCAACACATTAGCTTTCTTAATTATGGGCAAAGAGAATAGCTTGACCTGTGCTGACCCATTACACCAATGTGAGACTAACCCCGTCTTTGGGGGTATCTCTTAGAACTTCTCAGAAGCGCCTTTTCCTCTGTTCTTTTCTTTATGATCCAGCAAAATCAGACCCTTTCTGATCTCATTATTTCTTAATTATGTCATACACTTTCATCGTGCTGAACAGGAAAAACATCGCCTCTTTTTTTTCTGGTTGCCTGTATGGATATTTCTAGCTTTTTGGTGAGCTCAGCCAGATTTTTCAATGAATTGCTAAGGAACATTTAAAATCGGGAGTATTTCCTTTATTTTTAAAGATTGGAAATTTATGGGGAGAAAGGAAGTGGTTTTCCCTATTTATTTACCTCTGGAATTACGTGTCTGTGGTTAATACAACCTGGGTTTGTTCACATGTATGCTTTCTTTTCTTTTATGCAAGAGTGTTACCTCATATATTGACAAAAATACTATTAACTATATTTAGATGTGTATTTAAATGAAGAAACATCTGGAAAATCCCAAGACATCTATAATTCTGTAATACTGAATTGTAGAAGCTTGCTTTTAAAACTAAGGTTATAGCACACAGGTATCATATGCATTCTCAATAGTTTATAATTTCTCTATAACCTATTAAACCTTATGTAGATTTTCTGCTAATTGTCTTCTGGGTATCCTGGGTAGGTACTTTCTTTTTTTATGACAACATTAGTAGAATATTAAAAGATGTCTAAAGTAATTAGAGGTACATTTGGCCTTTACTTGATAACATTTAAAACTATTATTTTAAACTCCAGAATGCAGTAAGGATTCTTCCAGCAGACTTATAAAAGATTAATACTAATGGGTTTTTTTTGTTGTTTTGGGGTTTTTGGGTTTTTTTTAGTCAATATCTATAAATCCCTAAATCTTTGTTTTAAAGTTAGTGTATGAATCTCTCAGCTTGTAGTTATGAAAACTGGGATAGTATTGGGGTTTTTTTACTTTTAAAAGTGAGATAAACTATTACTTTTGTTTGTTTCCCCTTTCCATAGCTGAAATAAAAACATGCTGCAGGCAAATCTGTGGTCAGAAGTTGGAAGGTGAAAAAGAAGTGGTTGGAGTAGCCATATAGGTATGCTCCCTCTGATAAACCCAATTTTGTCAAAATCAGACCCCAAGAACCCTGGTTCTTTTATGTCCTCTACATGAAAATGATTTCCTTTGTGAATTGAGACTTGTAAATTTCCATAACCCTAGAATAGATTTTACCCTGCAGATCATTGCTTTTTTAGTAGTATCTGAAAAATACCCCACTAGATCTCTACATTAGATCTACACTAGATCTCTAAAGTGTCTTACAGCACTTTCCAAGGTTGTAGGAATCTGAACTTCCCCACCTTCCAACTCCCTTGCTTTAAAGACTTCAGATATTTTTAGGGTCCAACAGGAATTTCAAATGTTCTTTCTTGGTGTCAGCCCAATTTTTACATTTGAATTGTATTTCAGCCTTAATTCTACTCCCAAGTTAAATGATATTTTACTTTGTTTCTTTCCTATGACTTATTAGATTTCCTTTAACACTAAAATAACTTTTGTGGCTAATCAAATAATAAGTTATGCTGATGGAAGGAAAGTTTTCACTCGTGTCTGCAAAGTTTCAACAATACGCATAGCTCCTGAATACCAGCCCTGCCGTTTACTATTGAATTACAGGTTTACTGCAAGAGAAGCATTAGCAGTCTTCAAAAATAATCTTTAATCTTATTGCTTGTTGTGAGAGGAACTGTGTGGGTCAGGAAGTGATAGGTAACTATTATTTCTGGAGAAAAATAGATCAGGTATGTGTGTTCACATACTTCAAATACTCTAGTTCATCTTTTTGAAAGGATTTGCAGAGGTGAGGGGTATCAGGGAACTTGCATTTCAGGGAGGAAGCAGCACCTTGTGGGTGGCTTTATGTTGTGGTTCAACAGCATATCGAGGTGGAGTCTGCCTTTGTGTCTTAGGTCCTGATATCCTAGATCATGTCATTTCATTGCCCTATTCTCTGCAACATCACCAGGGAACTACTGGAGAGAGTTCAACACAGGGCAACCAAGATGATTAAGAGATTAGAGCACCTCCCTTTTGAGGAAGGGCTGAGAGAGCTGGGGCCCTTAAGCCTTGAGAAGACTGAGAGGAGACCTTATCTATGTTTACAAGTTCCTAAAGGGTGGGTTGAAGGATGATGGAGCTGGACTAATTTCAGCGGTTTCCAGTGACAGGACAAGGGGCAACGGGCACAAGCTGGAACATGGGAAGTTCCACTTAAATATGAGGAAAGACTTATTTAGGGTGAGTGTGAGAGAGCCCTGAGCAGGCTGCCCAGGGAGGGTCTGGAGTCCCTTTCTCTGGAGGCTTTCAAGACCTGCCTTGATGCAGTCCTGAGTGATGGGCTCTGGGCAACCCTGCTTAGCAGGGGAGCTGAACTGCATGATCTCTAGAGGTCCCTTCCAACTCTGTCAAATCTGTGAATCAATAAAAAAAAAAAAAAACAAACCAAAAAGAAAAAAGTGTTGAGTATTGTCCCTCTTTAAATACACCAAATCATCCTTCTGCAATACTTCATTTTTGATATTCGAAAACTCAATAACTGACTTTTGCTATTAATTTTTTTCTTGTGAAATTATGTAAAATAATGCAAACAAAACACATATCTTATGAACCAACAAAAATCTGCAAGGATAGAAGTTTGTCTGAATTAGTATTTCTGTTCATTTTCCAAATGAGATGTCAAAAATAGAAATAAATCTATGTAGATTGTTAAACATAAATTACATTTATGTTTTTGCTTTATCTTGTTACGCTAAGGATGTCAGAGAATTTAAAATTTTCTAAGCTTCGATATTGTTCCACAAAATGCAGCAAGCTGATAACTAATCTGTTTTATTGTTCATTCTGGGTTAATCAAAAATGTAATTATGACTTTTAATTAGAGCAGAAAAAGTGTCTGCTACTAGCTCATAAAAATAGCTTTTTTTCTGGCTTGTCACCACAGGTTATGAAAGACAAAGAAAGCTTTCAAAGTAATAACAAGGAGACAATCTAGCCTCAAATTACTCATAATTGAAGTTAATATTTGAAACTACATCTAAATATATTGGAAGCTGAAAGCTGTGAATTTATATTCTAATTTAATTTTAAAGCATGAAATTTAGTGGTACCTAGAAAAACACATTTTTTTCCCATCATCTTTAAACTGTTTCACAGTTCTGGTTCTAAATTCCATGCTACTTAAAAAAATTCATTGAAGTCAAGTCAACAGGCCATACGAACATATAACAAACCAGGTTTAGCAGTAGGGAACCATATAAGCTTAAGAAAATGATAAAAATTTATTTCATAATACCCAGGGTTTGGGTAGATGAGTATGATAAATAGATACCTGTGCGCGTACACACACATGCAACATACATAAAATAAATATGCAGAAACTGTTAATAATCCTAAGAAACAAAATTCCCCTTGGATTTGTTTATTATGTCTATTTTAAAATAGCACTTAAGGTAAAAAGAAGAGATGTAAACCAGAAGTGGGTGATTATTATAAATTGACAAGGGAAGCTAAGTGGTACAGGGAGAAATCTGTGCCTGTCATAGTGTAATAAGTGCCTGAGATTTATTTTGAAAAAAATTCTGACAGTGTATTTTATCCATTTTGAGAATAACAATTGCCATTTCTCTATAACTATTTCTATTCTGTATCTTGGCAATACTTCTATGAATATAACATACTTTTCATTGCTGTAGTACTTCAAGGAGATGGTAAACAAACCTGCACATTAGGACCATTAAGAACAGTAGTTTTCATTGAGATATATTGAAGAGTTTCAGAAGAGCTGAATTAGCATCTCTCCAGGCCACTAGTGATGATTTTTAGTAAATCTGGAGGCATGAGCAAGGACAGTTTTTTGGTACTGTGTAAGCAGAATGACCCAGGTAATTTTAAGGTTGTCAACCTTGCATTGCTCATTGAGGGAAAGGGTGAAATTGCAAATATGGAACTAGGAACATATGAGTAAATGATTTTTTTGTTGGATGTTCAATCAAACAGAATGCCTTCTCATTTTGTCTCCCACAAAAATGTACTTTGAGTGAAATTAATAATAAAATTTAGTGCATCGAGTTGAATTAGTATTTTTCTGAAATGCTACTGGGATTTGGTTTGAGTATTATTAAACTTGCAAAAGTCAGAATATGCAAAATGACCACCCAAACGCTAAAAGAAATAAAAACTGATTAATTCATTAGTGTTCATTAGATGAAAGAGGATGTTTCTAGTAAGGTCCCCATAATGTGATTTCAAGAATGAATTTTTATAATTTTGCTCAATGACCTGGGAACATCAGAGAAGTATTACTGTAATTGTGCGGCTGGTTTGAATGAAAAAATAATGAGGGGAACAGTTTTGATTTAGAAAAATCTTGAAAATCTGGGCTTATATGAGCAAACACTAAGTATCTCAGCGTGGCCAGGAAGGTAGGAAGACGTCAGGCCATCGCACAGAGCGGTGGGAGGCAGAGACCAGGAAGAGGCACACCCCAGCCTTTTGAACTGAAAGATCCTATCACTCTGAAAATCCTCCTGTAAATCTTACACTCTTCTTAATTTCAAATATTAATGCTTTTCGTTTTCAAGGTCATGCAATTCCATAATTTGGAAAGCCTTGTCCAAAAGTGTTGATGTTTGTTTGCTTTTGCTTTTGATATATCACAGTACTTCTATAGATAAGGTCTTCTATACTTGGTTGAAATACAGTATCTTGTGGATTTAAAATGTTAGTTGGAAACTATAACTGCCCTGCTTTCACAGATGACTCAAAATTAACAAAAAAAGCAAAGCCATTGATAGCCCTCATTCCAAGAACACATCAACAATTTCATTTATTACTAAGTGTCAGGTAACTGCAAGAACATATTAGTTCAGATTTTATCCTCAATGTCTAAGTTCTGTCCATGCTTGCTCCTCTAATTATTTCTGAAAGTGTTTATAAAATCCGTTATAACACTAATTAGCATGTTAGTCTTTACTTAACCTTTAGATAGTCAAATATTTGTCTTTTGTCTCAAAGTGTAGAGATTCCACCAGGGACTAGCCAAATTTCATACTTTATGAATAGACTTCTATCTCGTTCTCTGAGGAGATGATTGTAAAACTGTCATGGACATTGGGGAGCATTCCAGGAATGTCCAGGTGCAGCAGGGCTTCTATGGACTTGTCATTCCCCATCACAGAAAAGGAAACAAACCATGTGGGTCCTCTGGGGGGAAAAAAAAACCGTGGTTTTTGAGGCCTTGGAACATACATGCCACTGGCATTTTGGTGCTTGAAAATACAGTGAGTTTCTACACTTGAAAGGTAGATCTATGTGAAGTGCCTAGCATTTAATTTTAGTTGTCTTACTTTATTTGATAATGATGAGAATTACTTTATGGAGGCTATATGTGTCTTTGAGGGGCTGTTTTTCATTTGTACAGGTGTTTACTTGAAGGAGAGGCGTGCCCAGGAAAGCAGCAATATAACTGTGATGATTACCTAGAATATCAGGGCCTTTAAGGTTACGCGTGGTTGTTGTTGTTATTATTTTATCAACCCAATCTATTTAGAAAGCCACTCTGTTAAAAGTGAATTATCCCAAGAGAGCTGACAGGAGCTGCTCTCAGCTATTAGAGGGGTTCCTTAGCCAGGGGGTCATCCAGGGGGTGGATGACCAAGCACCCAAGCACTCCTGCCAGATGAAGGCACAGATGAAAGGTAGAATCGTTCATGACTATAAACTAGCTGGAACTATAAATGTTTTAGTTGCTTTTTGTGTCAGCCCCACTGGGAGATACCTTTTTAAAGTTCCCATGTCATGGAGTGGGTACCCCTCTGCTGTGTATCCTTAAACTTTGACGTGGGAGAAAGATAAGCCCCCAGTCTCATTCATGCGTTGTCTCAAAGGAAACGCTTACAGCTAGGTGAAACAAATTTGCCTGCAGTGTTTAGTGTCAAGTTTCCCAGATGAGGAGGAGATCAAAGCTGAGAGATTAGGACATGCTGGTTAGAGGAGAAAATTGCAGTTTAGCTGTGCTGCTATTTTTAAAACTTGTCATATTTCCCTTCTGTCAGGTGAGCCGAACTCTGATTTGTTGAGAAACATGGATGTGTTACAGCTCTGTGCATGGATCAGACAGCATAAGGAACAAAAGGTAGGTTGCTAAAGAAATGCCTTAGCTTCATTTCCTAATGGGTCCTGTTTAAAACAAGAAATCTCACATTTTTGCATATGTATCCCTGTTACATTCCATGGGAGAAATGACACAGACAGAAAATGGTGTTCTCTTTCGCTTTCTTTAAAATAATAATAATAATTCTTTCAACTGCACCCACTTGCAGTTCTGTCACAAATATCACTAAGGTAATTCTGACTTTCCAGAAAACCCTTACGGTATGGTTTTCACTCATATTTTGTTTTCTTCTCAGCTTTCCTATACATTCTTTCCTTCTCTCAGTGAGTTTCCTTCAAGCAGTAGACCTGTCCTATAGCATCTCTAAGTTTCAGTCTATACCAGCTCTCCTTTCTTCCCAAAATTATTCCAAAATTTGTCTTTAAATCTTCCTGTCATCACTGTAAAAGCTGAATTTTCTGTGCTTCTTCAAAAGGAAATAGAGTGCTGCTTAGAAAAACCCAATTTGTCCATGAATACCATAAATAGGTTAGAAATTTAAGTGTTGATTAAGTTATTTAACACTCAGTAGTTAAGGTGTTTTTGTTTGGGTGTGATTAGCAATTGGTGCCTCTCAGGTGTCAAAATCCTGTTGCACAAGTATTTAGCGAAACAAAGAGATAGTCATGTCCTGAAGAATTTACAAAATCAAGTATAATTTTTAATACAGTATCCAGTTATGTATGTAATTTTTTTAGATTGAATTCCCAGACAATTTACTTATCTATGACTGGAATATTAGTTTTCTACTCTACATTATGTAATTTCTCTCACCAAAAATTCACTTAAATGTGTAAATAGAAATAGAAACAAAAGATACACAGATGTTGTATCTTTTGGTAATGATCAAACGTGTGCATATCTGACATTCCCTAGCTTTTATTTTTACATATGTCTGCATGTGCTTTTTTCTTACTGATTTAAAGAAAATACGTATTGCATAAAATGGTAAGGATTTTGGATATGTTTGATCAGATTTTCGTGTTTTCATTAAAAACCTTTGAGGAGGAAAATGGGAGTTGTATTTCTCAAAATTAGAATAATCTTTGTTTGAGATAGATCAAACTTTACATAACTGTAACTTTGATTTCATTAGAGTTGAATCTGATATCAACTTTGAGGCAAGATTAATAATGCCTGTAATGATAGCTAATAAATGTGCACATATTATGTATAGTGTAAAAACAGATCTATGTCGCTTTATTTCCTTTTCACAGTTTTATCTACCTGTAACAAAGGCTGGTGTGTGGTTCACAAAAAGCCCTCATTATTAAAGCCAGAAGTATATTGGTGCTTAGAAAACTAGCATATACGTCCCCGATGTAAAATATGAGCCCTCTTCATTAAATATCACCGCATAGACCTGAGATTGCTAGCAGAAAACTATATTCAGTATTGATAGGTTATTCTCACTCAGTCCAAAATAACCAAAATGACCTGTGGAAAAGGGAACTCTTGAGAAATAATTTAATTCTGTAAATTAGTTTAGATTAGCATGATTCTGATTAGAGGCAGAAACTTCTATTGTTAAAGAATCTATATCTCACAATGCAACGATCAAACCTCTGTTTTTGGAGTTCAAGTGCCTGAAAGCTTAGGTTCAAAAAGGAAAAACAATAAAAGTTATTTATATATACTCTTGAGGTCTAATTAGGCTTAGTATTTCACATGCACGTGTATATTATCAAGCCGGATATTGTAATGTTTATGGAAATTGACACTTAACTTTGAATTGCTTCTATTTGCATATGCAGATTAGCAAAGCAATTCAATGCAAACGCATTTTAGAGACCTGCCAACAGTTATTTATGGAGAAAGGCAAGGAAACCTGGAAACAGATCTTTAAGAATTAATGGCTTTGTTTCGCTGAGAACATTTGAAATGTTCATGACCTGGGAACGTTTCAGGTTCCTGCCGTGTAACAGCTGTAAATGCGGGCCAAGACCAAGATATAATTATGCCCCATGAACTGCTTTATGGACAGCAGGCACCTGTAAAATCAAGCTGGTTTCTAGTGGCCATGTGTCCTTCCTAAAACAAGCCACCAACCCTGCGCTGGCAGTACCGTTGGCATCACACACAAAGGTTCAGGAATCAAACTTCCTTCCGATAAGCACAGGATGGAGATGTCCCCTGTGACAAATTAGTGCCGAAGTGGAAACGGAGGAGGCAGGATTTAGAGGGGCACAACATGTGGGAATAAGACATGAAGTGGTTTTAGGCTCTTAGTGCAAAATAGAAAATGAGTGGGTTCCATCCAGCCAATTGTTTTATGTTTATTTTTGTTCAGGCAATCTCACATTCATGTTTCTCATGAACTGCGATACCGCAACATAAATCAATGTTTGACAGAGCTGTTGCGGGTACTGTTCAGTCTCTGTTCTCTTTGTTAGAGAAGTTAATGAGAATAAGCTGTTCTAATTTGTGTCAGTATATTCAACTGTTATTGTTCTCTTCATAACAAAAGAAGAATAAAAGGCATAGAAGAGTCAAAAATGAAGTCCGTAAACTTGAGGGATTCTACAAAGAGATCATTCTATAACAGAGCCATCAAAATCTTCTAATTCAGATTGTTACAATTATATCAAGATCAGATGGTGAAGACAAAATAGTGCATATTCTCTTGTCAGTACCTCAGATGTGTGCAAAACACAGAATTTCAGGGGGAAGAGAAGAGATTTATTAACAATGAGCACTTTCAGTTGCCTTCAGAGATGCTAGAGTGGATTCTGAAATCTGCTTTGTGGGAGGCAGAGCTCTCCATGCACTGAGAAACCTGGCTGTCGCATCTTTGTATGAAGAAAACCCTGCATTTGTGTGTCACGGTCCTCTTACTCTTTCCTACAAGAATGCTGTGTAAAATACCTTCCTGTATCAATTAACAGTTAGTGGGTCAGTTTTCAAGGTCCCACAGTTCTGTGGGACCCCCAGAAGTTTGTTGTTATGCATTATAAAGTGTGTCTGGTGCACATCCTGTAGTGCTTGATGCTATTTTTTAGGACACAGAACTCTAGCACGAGCCCTTTTGTGACCTGTGGGAAAGCAAGTGGGGAAAAATGGGAATTTACACCCCATTTTTCATCTGTCTGCCACATCCACATGAGGGTCAGAAAGTATTTGGTGCTTTATATTTGAAACAAATGACTTTGTGATTTATTTAATTTTTTTGTCATGGTGCAAGGTCAACTGTGCTAATATTTTCTTTGGTCAGTGATACTTATAGTGTAAATAAGACAATACCAACTGAAAAAACAAAGCCTAATAGTAATAGCCAGAAATGCTCCTTTGTTAAATAACCTTGCTTTTTGAAATTTGAAAGCCATACAGTTGCATATTTTATGCTGCTGCAAGATGTAGTGATTAGTATTACAGAGAACTCAGTAAAAAGACAGAAGACACACGAGTACCTAGTGCTTTCTATCTGGGATTCAGGGTAGTTTTATATAGCCTGTGGAAAGTTACTTTTATTTATAACAAAGACTGCTGAAGTTAAACGGAACACTAAGCAGCTGTATTGTCTGAATTAATCTAAATCAGTTCCCTGAGAACTCAGTATACCTTAATCATTAATTCTATTACACGCTGCTCTGGAATACTTAAAGAGGTGTTTTATTTCATTTTTAAAAGGAATTTGGCTTTTGCTGGTTCCTATTTGTTACCAGACTAGACACACACATCTGAATGAGTAAGCATGCCAGATAGACAGACAGAGGACTGTAGGTACATACACGCATTTATACATATATGTATGCTTCTCTGTAGCACTATTTGAATGCGTGAATATTCAGGATAATGTGTAGTAACATCCAGATCAACACTGAAGATTTAGTCAGGCTGTTATTGGACATTTGTGAGAGAATCCACTTACCTCAGTTTAACATCACTGATCAGTTTAAGGACCACCTCTTTGGTGGCCAAAAGAAAATTTTGACTTCAGTCAATGTAACTGTATTTATGAAAACATGCTGTGGGTGGTTTTGGGAAATGGGTACTGAACAGAGCTTAAAGCACATCATTGATGGCAGAGCAGTTATCTGATAAGGAGAGAAGCGACTGCACAACTGCTAGCAAGCTCGCTCTGCAGACAAGATTAGCAGCATCTCCAGGACCTTATCTCTGAATGAACAAGGGATGATAGTACTGACAGTAAGGCAAATTAACAACTTCATTTTGTGTGTTAAAAATAATTCCCCCCATATTTATGGAGGCTTAGTATTTTGCATAAAATGTACTATGAAGCTGTTCTTACCTCCAAAATGTCCCTGTGAAGGCAGGATGCGCAATACTCTCAGCTAAATCTTCTTTGAGATCTTATATCCATAAAGCAGAGTGAAGACTTTCCCCACTCTATCAGATTCAGTGGTGAACATTTTATTGCAATGACAGTTCATAGATTATATTTGCACATTTTTTTCTAACATCAGATTTTTCAAAATTTATCTCATTTTTTTTGTTGTTGTTTTTTCCTTCCCTGAAGTGAGGAGGAGGGTGGACAGCAACCAAGAAAATGGGTTGTGTTAGATGTCCCAAACTTATGGGAGACAGTTAGCTGCTCAGAAAAGAACAAACGTGTATCCTCCTTATCTCTTGCAACCTCAGAATTAACATGAGTTCATTGGTAGTCCTGCCCTTTTCTCTGTGCCTGCTCCTTCCCCATAGGCACCTGGAACGTGATGGGGGTCTTTCTAGAGCTCCATCGTCTTTCTTTCAGCCCACTCTCCCACCTCTATGTCTGCTAAATGGATTGGCGTTTGTTGCTACATGCAAGATCACCTAAAAATTGAATGGTCTGCTCTGAATGAAACTCTTTTTTTCAGGTCTTGAGGTGTTTTTTAGGCTTCAGAAGAGTAATTTGTATCTTATTTGCCTGGTCTTGATATTAGCCCCATGAGTCAACTTGCCACATCTAAACTAGGACCTTTTTACAGTATGTAGGTGAAGATATCACTTCTCATGTGGAAAGCAGTTGCAAGGCTAAATTCATTTGGCTGAACATAGGCAGTGTTGAAGAGGCATGTCTGGGGCTTTAAGGCGTGAATTTGAGTTGGCAGCTTTTTCGTTCTCCAGACGCTCTTTCCCTTCTCCAGGAGGTGCTGTGTAATTTGAAACAGGACTCTTTCCTTAAAAACAGCACAGAATGAAGTGGGGAAAAAAAAAATCATTAGTGCTATGTAGTAGGAGGAGCAATCTAGTAGTTCTTTCATTTTGATTTTTTTCTTCCCTGAATAAAGAATATTGAGAACTGCCTTCATCCTGTTGTGCTGATCTGCATGAAAAGAAATGTAAATGGGATCCAGATGTGTTTTCTTCTCTAATAGTTTCATCCACTATGCTTTAGATATGATAAAATGAAATGTACTCCGTAATAGGTTGGAGGAGAATAGACCAAAATTATAATTTTATAATATTCCCTAGGAATTCATAGAGACCTAATGAATTAACTAGGAAACTCTGATGTCTAATGAACTCTGCATGGAGAAATATTTAATTTTGTTCTGACTGCCATAAGGCAACTGCATGGTGGGTTATTTAATCATCAGCTGTAGAAATATAACAGCAGTAGAAAATGGACTTGTCCCCAGCATTGTAGAGAAAGGTTTAACTGAGCTCCCCTTCCATCTTTATTAGAGAGGTTGTAAGATCCTCTTCTAGGGGGACACAAAGCAGGTAGCAAACACCTGTCTGGACACTCTTAACACAAGAGTGTACCTTCATTTAACATAGTAGAAAAAGACAGAAAAAATAAGTAGTGGAACATATGAAGATGCAGCCTTCCTGTCTTTTGAGATTATTGACTGTAGCCTCTTAAGTTACTTACACATAACATGGTGATGCAACAACTAATTGTATTAAAAGAGCACTGTGATATTTTTTTGTTTATTATTTTATTTTATCTACTTGTAAATATATATAAATATATAAATAGTTTGCAGTCACTATAAACCAACTGTAGGGAAACACATAATTATACCGTGCTCTTTGTTTCTCACATGCAAACCTGTCTTACACGTTTCCTCTGTTCAGGATGGGACTCTTTTCTCTTCAACTTGCTTTTGTCCCTTTACACTGCTCCTCAAATGATCTGTACTGTGAAGGAGACTACTCTCCAAAGTGAATCAGTCTGACCTAGCCCCTAGTCTCTTCTGACAAGCAGAAGATTACCCTTTCGTAACCGCAAAGATCTTCTGAACACTGTATGATTGAAGAGGATGTCAAAATATAACCTGTGATCCCCCTTTCTTCTCCTGAGCTTCTTGAGCCAAAATGCTAGATTTCAGCTCCCAATATTTCTTTTTGTCCCCCCAGTTTTCTGATGTGTTTGTTTGGTTTGTACTGAGCAACTTTGTTTCATTAGTAATGAAACGAGAAACCAGATTTAAACCCTATTATTTTCCAGACCTAGACTCACTCTTGCAAAAATTCTATTCTGCTTAGTTAAATTGATCAAGTATTGATTGGGCCAAGGAAAGGTTTGATTCTGTAGCCCCAAACTCTGAAGATTGTGGCAAGATAGTTGTACGAAACTAGGTTCAGTCTCTTGCTTTATACAGGGCAAGCTTGTGATTGTGTCTTCTACCTTGCAGATGATCACACAAGTTACTGGGCTCAATATACAGAAAGAGGGATTTTTTTTTTTTTTATCTTCTCTTCCCCAAGCTCCATCTTCCCTGACACAAATACAACGAAAAAAGTCTGAAAAAAATCTCTTTGTTATTACAGAGTAGGACGGAAAAATGCTGAAATGATAACAATTTTGAAAAATAGGATTCTTAATTTCCAGGTAGTTTGTCCATTAAAATATCATGTCTAGCAGTAAATGCTGTACAACATAGTTATACTCTCATTTGGAGCAGTCTTCCATTACATTGGATTTTTGGTAATGTGTTTATTCACTCTATCCTCATTATAGAAATAATCAACAAAATAGGTCTGTGCTCTTTCAAATCCCTACAGAAGTCAGTCATCTCTCCAAACATATGGTCTGTTTACCTTCCCAAAAGCAAAATGTCTTCATAATATCAAAACCCAAAGACCCCTCTCTGTTCCAGTGCAGCAGACCTGGAAATGCAGTGAGTTTTTGTTGAGCGTTTTGATCCCCAACTGGTAGTTGAGAGCAGAAGGCCAGAGCACTAACCAGGATGCATTAGGCTGTCGAGCCACCATGCTACAGTGGTTCTGACATTATTTTTTAATGAGAGAAAAAATAACTGACCTTGTAGGGACTTGCACCCAGAAACCTCTGGCTGCTGCCCAGCCATAAGAGCACTTCAGGAGCCCGTGTGCCACGCTTAGGGCTAGGGAACAATACCTATTTTTCTTCGCCATTTTGACTACTTGTTCCCCAGAGATTCCTGTTTTCACTCTGCGCAGCTCTGTCCTTGGTTGAAACACTCTGCACCTATGTTGGAGAACTGATGCTGAAATACTTGAAAACAATCCCTCTTCTCACTGAAAAACCGTATTTGATAAATATTATTGATCCCAGAAGTGTGTGTTGCTGTCAGCATACCTTCTGATGTCGCAGATGCAGGCGAGCAGTCTTACAAAACGCGAAGGAAGGGGGTAGTATCGTAACTTTGCTCAGCAAAAAGTTGTAGTTAGAACTATAACAAAGGGTGTGAGACAATAACAATATCTGTAGAAAATCCTGGCGAGGTTATAATAAGGAAAAATGCGTTTAGATTGCACACAAAAGTCTGTTCTCTGATACAGACTTTTACCACAGCTTGCTTAAAAACCCATAAAAAAGTATGCTGAATGAATCTCCATAATATTATCAGAACCCTGATAAAATTCCATTTTATTGAGTCTGTAATAATTAGTGGTCTTCTTTCTTTCCTTCCTCTTTGTATATTCCTCACTACTATAATTGCAAAATTAGCTCTATTTGATGCGGCTGCTTCTTTCTTTACATGAGAGATAAGGCAGTGGTCATAGAAAATCCATTCTGCACATGGTTAGCTATAAGAAGGTGTTAATCTCTGAAGCAGCTATTTGGTTTTTGTTCAGCAAGTTCTTTCAACCCAAATAATGTGGGCTGCAAGTAAATTTGCACATATTCCCAGTGCCCAAATAATCAAGCATGTAGAGATTCTGACACTGGAAAGTCACCAAATAAGGCTGTTATGCTTCCATATTTTGTGTAAGGCAATGACAAATGAAAGCATTGAGCACTGCTGTTATTTGAAAATAAGTTTAGTACTCATTAAAATCTTGCAGAGTTGAAAAACTTATTTTGTTGCTAACCTTCCAATACAGATTGCTTTTCCAAAAATACCCTTCTTTTCTGCTTGAAGGCCTATTCTCTCCTTCTTTCTTTGGCTAAATTAACCTCAAAATGTAATTCAGCTCCTAATAAAGTTTTTAGAAGTGTAATGTCTCCCAGTTTTCATACAGTTTTTTTTCTATAATACTACTAAAAAGAACTAACATTGTCAAGTATTTATTTTAAATTTTTTTGCATCCCACACACATATATACCCCATGAAACTCTACCCACGGTACTGACAATCAATCTGACAACATAATCAGTCAAATTTTACCCAGTGACTGTTTCTTAGGTAACCAAACACAGTTGCAGAAATGAATTGCACAATACAGAAATAAAACCCAAATTGACGTGTGACACTTCCATTATTTTTCAGTTAAGTCTGAAAATGTTATGAAGGCTCAGTGCAAAGGTGAAGCATGTCTGGTGCACAGATTGTGAATGTACTGCTTCTGGTGGGAGTGAAATTCAACCTAGTACCAACAGAAGGACTGCTGGGAAGTCCCTAAAATAGAACTCCATCATTTGAGTTGTAGGTGACGTGTGAGCCCTCTGTCAAAGCTTTGTAGTAGGACCAATTTGACTGTTGAGGAGGCAAGGCCAGAAGGAACGCAGCATCCCTTTTGTAGCTTTGTTTTTTCATTTTGGTTTTATTACTCTTTCCTACTCATGTTCTAAAATATTTTCCTAAGGAATAAATCTGTCTGAAGTAAATTTTTAAGAGAAAAATAAGCGAGGCGTTGCTTAACACAGTAAGAAGATTCTCTTTAAAGAATCCATTCAGAAAAGCCTCAAGACTAAACTGCATCTTTGATTTCTCTTTTTTTCTTTTTTTTTTTTTTCCTGTGAGAGGTTGTTGCTGATATAATAAATTTTCCTCAGGGGAAGGCCTTCCTCTGCTAGAGCTCTGCACACTCACAGTCACTACTGAAATCAAGGGTGGAAGATAAATTGTTATCTTCATGCTAAAGTCAGCATGAGTGAGAAAATGTCATCAGTGCCATGTTTCGTTGCTGTAGTTAGTTAAAATGTATCTAATTCTTTGTAACCATCTTAATAGAATTGATGACTTTTTTTATAATTTGAGGGTTTAACTTGGTAGTATTGCTTCAGGGTTAATGTACTGCCTACAAAATACAGATTGTGTTTGTCAAGACACTGTTCCAGGGGTCAACCACTCTAAGCAGGCTTTTGCTGCTGGCCACAAATGCAACTGCCTTTTACAGACAAGCAAATAAATCTGTTTTAAACCAATTAGTTATTTGCCTAAGGGAATATGCAAATTAATGACTGGTGAAGGACAGTGCTAACTGTCCTTCTAACTAATGGACAGGAGCATTTTGGGCAGTAGAGACCTACCAGAAAGGTGCACTGGGTGACCACTTATTCAATAAAATTGACTGGATGGAGCTTTAGGAGTGTGAGAAGGTGTGTTTGGACATCAAGGGGTAATATTGACAGTATCTGAGAGCTCTGGGTCTCCAAGATGTTCTAAAGTGTCTATGGATATTGAAAAACAGGGCCCTTCAGATGGATATAGGGGGTAGGAAGTGGGAAGGGAGGGTAACTGGGTTAAAGACTTGGATGTGGCAGCTTGGTTTACCCTCCTTTTCCTGCCTGGCTTGGTATATGCTCTGCACTGCTGACTGCAGAAGAAAGGTGACTTGGAGAAGGTGCGATACATACCTCCTTTTTCTTCAGCAATCTAGAAAAATATAGTAGCCCTCTTCAAAAAAGCCTGACCAATGCTGTGTTGCCATATAAAAAAAGGTAAATATGTGTCTGCAGACACCTGCACATGAGAAATCATTCTGGAAAGAGAATATTAACAACTGGAATGAAATACCCAGCTATACCGAGATTTTATAGCTTCATTTCTTTCTGTATATTTTCATGGTGAGAGATTCTCACTTTTCTTTTTCTCATCTCAGCTCAATATCCGTAGCTGACCACAAGGAATTCTCATGGCTGCTGTTTATTCAACTAAAACTGATTTTTTTTATGTTTGGGGTGTTATTCTTCCCCAGCTGGCCCTTCTGACCTATCTTTTTTTTTTTTTTTTTTTTTTTTTTTTATTATTATATTTGTAAGTAAGTTCAGTTTGTCCTGAGCTGTGCTGTGAGCATTCAGCTTGACTCATACCCAAATTGGAGCACTCACAGCAAAAATATAAAGGTGCTATAAACATTTTAAATTGCTTTTGACTATGAAAAATGTGTTGAAATTATTCCATTGCCTCAAACCTTTTATGTGTACTTCATTCTGAACCTTCTTAGTGAGGGCGTTGGACTGTAGCGTACAGATTTCCATAAGGCTTCTTCTGTGACACTATAAACTCTGCAGGTAGTTTTAGTTTCCAACTAGTAATGAAAATCATATAGAAAGTTAATATATAAAAAACCAGCTTCAAGAGTTTAAGAGCAAGGAAAACAGATTGCTTCTATCCTGTGATCAATGTAATATCCTGACAGGAGATCAACATCTTGGTCCAGAAGCACTGCAAAATCATTCCCCAAAAGAAATCCAGTGATATTAGAGAGAGAGAAGACCCTTCTGTTCCTGAACCCCAGAGGACTCAACAGTGAAACTTACCTTTTCTTTCCTAAGAACAGCTTTGGTATTAATAGAGTACCAGAGATTAAGTGAAGGCACAAAGAATGTTGCTGCTCATTTGATTTTAATTCATTAATTATCAGTCAGGCATAAATCCTTTAAATATATGCTTGTCCATAACTTCCTGAGGTCTACAGCATTACTCTGTCATCTGAAAAAGCTCTTGTGGACCAGGTGGCCAAAACAATTCTAACTGTGAAGCATAAATATCCTTGTAGGAAAATCAATGGATCCAAAGGCTGTAATGAGGAATAAAGAAAGAAAAGAACAAAGACACGTGTGCATGTAATTCTCCACCACAGACAACTTTCAATAAATCTCCGGTTTACCATTGCTTCTGCTGTGAATAAGATTGACAGCAGAAGAGCTTTGTGCAAGTAAGAGGCTCAACCTGAAGTGTATGCAAGAGAGAGGCAAATCTGAATTTAAAGTGAAACACATTTGGGACATTTTTGTTAGATGATTTACTTCTCTAACTGGCAAGGAAATAAGCAGGATGAATACCATGTAGAGGCTAATTAAGCTGTGTTCTCCCTGGGAAAACAATTTCATATCATGTACCAGTTGATTAGGGCAGTTATAAACTTGAAAGAGCAAAAGAACAAAATGTAATGTTGTGAAAAAAAGGCAGTGGAAAACATGTTGTGTGTTTATAGAGTAAGTCCAGGGATCTGTACAAGGACGTGCTGTGTCATTTTAGAATTATTTGGTCCTTGTGTGTTTTGTTGCTGTGGTGTACCTTGTCTGCTAGCTTAGTTTAATAGACTCTATACTACTTCTCTCACATGAAAAGAACACCAGATTGTTCTGGATATTATTTTATAATCTTAATTACATTTTCTTGTACATTTTTCTGATCGTTAAGGTAGGGACTTGAGGTGGGAAGGAGAAGTGATGAGAGGACTAGAAAAAACAAGCATTGTTGCAATGTGAGGAGCAGGACCCTCCCAAAAATATATGACTTAAACAAAAATACAGTGTTTTACCTCATCAGACATGCTACATATTTCAAATATGTACATAGTTTGAGAGTGGCCCAAGAAATACTTTAGAAGACCATTCCCAAGGAATTTTGGAGAGAGGTCTTGGTTTATGTGTAGCTAGTTCTGAGGTGCCATGAAGAAAAATCCCATTTCTTGACAGAGCTGTCAAAAGCTTGAGATAGGAAAACATGGGGGTATATGTACAAAATAACATTTTGGAATAATTTAGAACAAAGGATCAAATATTGCACCAAACCATATTATCATCTCAGAAATGCACGAAGCAATTCCGCAGTGAAAAAGCCTGGTTCTGTGGTCACCTTTACCATGGGATGAAAAAAAGCCATGACCCTTTAGTGAGTGAATGTGTTTATAATTCTACCAGAAGCTGTATGCAGATTGGGAGATCCGTTGCTATTTCTTCCATTATAAAGCAAGGTTCTGCCTGTTTTAAGTGCACAAATAAGTAGCACTTTACTGTAAAGACAGATGTTTGCCTCAAAGTCATAGACTGAGATTTCCCTTTTTGCGGTACTTTATAAAATCTAGTAAGATAATTATTGGTCTAAACCAAGTTCGTAAAAAGCCCGACTTCAAAGTGCTTGGAAGTGCACTGGGAAGGAACCTACCACATTCTGGTGATGGTCATGTTCATCTGGCATATGTAGGTTAAAATGCTGTCTTTGTTAAAAACTCTGTGCTATCCTAGTGCCAGTTTTGAAGTCCCAACTAAATCAGGGCAGATTTCCCATAGCTCCCATTTCAAACAAAAATAAAATATGTTATGCAGTTCTTTGACATAAAAATCAAACACAACACTTCAGAAGAATTATAAGGCAAAAATGTGCTACGTCAAAATAAAGCGGTTAATTTGGGCAGAAACAGCACTTAAAAAATATAGCCTTCCTTTTTGTTGTCCTAATTGGATGGCTTTATAATGACAGATTAAAACCACTGTGAAAGTAACACGCAAATGATATTTTATAACCTGTTTAGTATTTCAGCAAAATATTTTCTTTGTGTCAACCAGTGAATCATAGACTCCTGCACATAGAAAGTAGCAATAACTTGTTTTTAAGATGCGTTGACATTTTCGTTGTTATTACTTTTCAATTCATATGGGGTACTGGAAGACATTTCAGGTGTTACAGTACATTACTGCTCTTCCAGTACATTACTGCTTGGGCTAATTGTTCTCTTTTCTAATTGAACAAGAGCTTGTTAGAAAGAAATACTGTGAGAAATAAACAGTAGAATGAACGTGCATTTGCAGAAAACCAGGTCATAATAATTAAAAATATGTCGAAAAAATCTGTAATTTGTATTGGTGTTTGAACACTTAAAAATAATTAATGTGAAAAATTGGCCTGGTCTAGAATTAAATATTCTTTGCTTAGATCTTTTTTTCTAAAATTTAGTGTAGATAAATGTAGTCTCAAAACACTGTTTCAAAAGAAGAAAACAGAAATTCTCCATTTAAAAAAAAGTGAATTATTTTTAGTTCCCTTATCCTTCTCTTCCGCCTCCCCCCAGTAAAAACTCTGCCAAATTTAAGCTGCTTTCACAGAGTGCTTTAGACATCCTTTATTTTTTCAGCAAATGAATTATTCATCTTAAAGATTTTCATCCAGCTAATAATACAAATGACCAGAACAGACCATTTGCATTAGAGCTTCTCACTGTAGGAGGTACATTTCTGATTATGCTTCTAACTATAGAGTAAGGAGCTTCGGACCTTGGATTTAGTGAAATTCTCCCCCCACCTATCCTATCCCTTGAATTCGGAAAAATAAGAAATTAATTCTTTTTGTGACAGATTATATGGATTAACAACAAAATTTTCTTGTAGTTCCAGGCTTCTCCTAATCTTACTGAAATTCAGATTGTAGTGGGTTACCGTGAGATATCACACACAAGTCCCTCTCTAGCTGTGTACCTCTGGATTGGTGACCTTGGCTTTGCCCCATTTCTCTCAGGACAAGCCACTGTGGAAAAATTTCAGTCCCCTGTGCAAAATGCAAAATGCAATGCAAAACATGACACTCTTGTCTGGTCAGCAGGTGGAAGGGTGAGGGTTTCGCTGGATTGTATTTGCCACCAATGTGCCATTCTGAACCTAGAGATGGGACAGGCACACATCATTCAAAACTGTATCTTTCACACTTACTTTTTTCAACTGTTTTAGAGATTTTATCTTAGCCATATTAGAGAAAAGTCCTGCGTTGATCCTGGCAGGCGTCCCCAGTTTCAAGCCTACTTTCCGCCAATCTAGCATGAGAAAGTAGCTGGAAGGCATCCAAAATTCTGAACATTTGTTTCCATGGAAGGCTTGTAATATCCAGCTGCTTTGACTCTGAATTTAATGGCATGTTTGTATTTGAAAAAAATCAATAAAGTTTATGAACTGAAAAGAGAGATCCACTGCAACCAGTGCTGTCAGTTCTAAGGACGCCTCATGCAATTCTTCGTGACACAGAAATCAGGCTATAGAAACCATCTTACACATTCCTGCAAAACAAGATTTAACATTATAAACCTCACCAGAGCAACTCAAGCTCAAGGAGAGGTACAATGATAGAGAACAAAGGAGAGCTGTGTGAAACAACTTACCACTAATCAGCCTAGAAGGCCAATAAGATCTGATAGGTTTCTGCAATAAAACTACCCTAAACCTCCCAGTGGATTTTCATACAATAGGAATCAAAAGGGCACATTAGTCATACGACAAGAGAGACACCAAGGGAAAACTTCCTGCTCTCATACTTTAAACAGTTTTCTTCTTCAGATAAAATAGCTATCATATGAGGTTCATAAAGAATAAAACTTTTCACTCTTCGTTGAGGGCCAGTCCAAGGTCTATGCAGCATTTAAGTCATACTATTATGAGGCCATAAATGGGGCACTAGTTGTAAATTATTTCTTATTGCTATTATTACCTCTGAGACACCATAATACATAATGATCTATCATCCACATTTATAAAACTGGAATAGGCAGACCTTAGTTCCTTTTTGGAATAGTCTTTCTGAATTTAGTCATGTCCATGACATTTGCTTTTAAATTTGCTTTTTACTCATTTCTGCACTCTGTTAGGTTATCATCTGATACCTCTGATCACAGAGGGGGAAAGATACAGTGGGAAATAGATGGTGCAATTCCCTTTTCTCCCATGGCTATTTGTGCTGTATTCTAAAAAGTGTACGTTGATTAGCATCACCAGCAAAGGCCTCCCAACGTAGTGCCTTTATGCTGGAGCATGCAGTCACTTGAGGATGTTCATTAGAAATCCTTATGAAGCAATCATAAGCCGATGCATTATTCCATTCCAAAATGCAAAGCCAGAAACTTCTCTTCTGTGTGAGCATCGACCCGTCATGCATCTGTAAAGGCTCTTCTTCCAAATTCAGCGGGCTACAGGCAACCTGTCATTAAGGCCCATCCTGCCCTACTTCCTGGGAAGTGGTAGGGCAGGATTCTGCAGAGCTGCACTTTTCTAGTTCTTTGGCCTGATACTATAATTTCTTTTCCTTTTAATTAGCTCCGTCCTTGGCTCTCCAACTGTTTCTGTACTGCTATATTGCGCAGAACTAGTTGTATATAATGTATTGATATAACCATATATAGAATATAGCAGTGTAGCTATATGAAATTATATCAAGGGTGCTTAAGCTTTTGTTAGGTGCATGCAGAATAGTATTTCTTCCTCGCAGCAAGAGCCTCATACTGTGTTAATTATTCCGAGCAAGTCCTATGATTACTTGAATCCTGTTCTAATCTGAAATTCAAAACTTTGCAAGTATCTGCTAGAATTATAACATGAAACTGCACAAATTTTTTTCTTTTGTTTCATGTGGGAAGCATCAAAACTTATGTAAAGACTGTTTGTCTGTTGAGCAAAATTGTAATTTTGTAACACTAATAACAATGTGGCTGTTGTCCTCAAAACTTCCAAAGGAAGTCTATTTTTACACTTAGTTCCATTTAAAAAAATATATAATCTAATATTTATCTTGCTGAAATTAGTGCTTTATAAAGATAAAACATATACATTATCTGTCTTGTTAAGATGACAATCAAATGGTACTAAATGTCTAAAAAAATGGAATAGTATCTCTATGTCCATTAATGGAAAATCATATTTTATATTTCATATTTTCTTTATTGGATATGAGACTGCAAGTACTAAAGGCAGTGCTGAATCACAGTACTTATTTAGAAATGTTGCCTTTTTTTCCCTAAATAAAAGCAATTAAAGACTGTCTCCATCAAGCAACCTTGACTTCTGAGACAATGTAAACATACTTTCTGTATATACATTTAATTGCATATTCTAATTATATATTCTATTTAAGGAGCTTCATGACATTTTTAAGAATAGTTTCTAGAAACTGCCAACCCTATCTTAATTGCCAATTAATGATTAACAATGAGTAGCTTATCTAGTAACATCCTGACAACATATATTTGCCATCTGCAACGTTATCAAATCTGTGCCTCACAATAACAGTTACTTTGGTGAGCAGTGAGGAGTGGACAGGAAAAACATCTCCAGACTCTGCAGCTGTTTTCTCTACTGGAGTCTGGGATGCCCAGAAAAAAAAGTGGTTGAGCTTTCAGACTCTTCTAAAAGAGGAGCAGCAAACTTCAAAGCAAAATAGAAGTTGTGAGCAAATTGCATGCGAGTTTTAAGTGGATATGTTAGTCAGTCAGAATAAAAAAAAGGAGCTGTTAACTGAATTATTAAGTAAAGGGAAGGAGAGTGAGGTTAAGGGAAAGCAATTATTTGTACAGGAGAGAGAAACAGCTAAATTATCTCCTAAGGAACATTGGAGGGACTGTGGGAAAAGGACCGAGATAGGGGAGATTATAAATTTCCATAAGAATAGTATCTCTCCCAAGTCCGTGATTTTGGTGTCCAACAGAAGCTGAAAAATCCTTGTGTATCTGACAGCTTGTCTATCCTTTGGTTGCATTAGTTGATCTAAGAAAAGATATTCCCTCCCTTTGCAAGCTTAGACTCAAGCCTGTCCTGAGGCTGTGATGGCTGCAAGAGCATTATCAGTAAGACATATCGTTCTGCCCGGCTGGAAAGTTGACACGTTCTTCTCGTGCCTCTCTCGAGACACTGACTGTGCAGCACGGACTCGTTCTGGATTGGCCTTAGTGCTGCACGTTTTCCCAGTGGAGCCCTCTGGACTGAGGAGCAGTCCAAGGACTGTACATCCCAAGGAGGATGAGTGTCCCCCATCCAACTGTGGTGGCTAGTATCAGTGTGATGCTAAGGGTGTGCGTGTTCCCCAGGACTGGGCACCAAGAGACAGGCAGACCTACAGAGGGGGTCTCCTGCAGGCCTGCTTGCAAGCTATTAGCCATTAAAAAAAAAGAAAACCCAACAAACAAACCCCCCAAACCAACACATTGACTATGATGCATATATTCCCCCAGGAAACAGCTTAGATTGTTTTATAAGTACTTTTCCGTTATTCCATAACGCGTATAAAATTGGGAAATGTATATTTTTCAATCAGTCCTTCACAACATCTTATTAATTGTTTGAAGTAAATTAGCATTTTCTTTTGTAGAGTGAAGAAGGCAAATGTCACTTATCCCCAGGATGCTTGTGCTAAGTGCAAGATGTAGAGCAAAAATGTGATCTCTGCTGCCAGGAGCTCACAGTGAAATGTTATATTTTCAAAAATTGTATCTTGCTAGTATAGACATTATGTGAATATCATTGCATACGTGTAAGACTAGATAGAATAAGAGATATGGCTGTTCTAGCTAAGACCCATGTCTTAGCTTAAAAATAAAATTATTGTATTGATCTGTTCCCACAGGAAAAATGTACATCATTTTTGAAGTATTCCTAGTGAATACTCTATAAATCTTATTCTTTTGTTCTTTCTGTCTGCCCTTAGGCAGACACAGAAATCAATGGTTTTCATCATCCTGATGTTGTATAATTTCATAATTCATGATGTATGATTTATTCAAATACACGTGTAACTTTTGTTTATCAACTTGAATGCAAACACAACTAATCACTTCTGTCACTTTTATCTCCATTATAAACTGATTGAGCCATACATAGAAAGCCATTTAGAAATACTGCAGGTCTTCTTAGTCTGTTGAATTCTGTGTTAGATGTACCAGGTTATAAATTTACTGTCCTGTGCCATACAGGCCTGTTGCCTGTCCCTCTTGACCAAAAATGCCAATACATACTGAATGTTCACTATGGTTCACTAAAGAGTTTTACCCAAGTGCAAGTAACATATACTTGGAATCATAGAATCATCTGGGCCGGAAGGGACCTCCAAAGGTCATCTAGTCCAATCCCCCTGCAGTCACAGGGACACCCCCAACTGGACCAGGTTGCCCAGGGCCTCGTCGTGCCTCACCTTGGATGTCTCCAGGGAAGGGGCCTCAACCAGCTCCCTGGGCAACCTGTTCCAGTGCTCCACCACCCTCATTGGAAAGAATTTATTCCTAATCTCCAATCTAAATCTGCTTTTCTTCAGTT